>CM076581.1:460787817-461045812 GCA_034641835.2 Pinus albicaulis
CATCTGACTCAGAAGCCCTCATCTCGGCCACTAGCGACTGCTTGGCCCGACACTCACTTGTGTTGTGAGTGGAGCTCTTATGGAACTCACACCACTTTCTCGTGTCCTTCTCTGGCTTTGCGGTGCTGTTCTTTTCTTGTGGCTTTGATGAGTTGTCTTTAGCCGCCATGCCTTGGCTCTGTCCTTTGTTCTATGGTTTGGAAGCACCTTTCCCTTGCTTTTGATTCGCAGATCCAAAGTCTCGCTTCTTCTGCTTGAATTTCTGCTCAATCTTGGCAGCATACCGGTATGCCGTACCAAGCGAGGAGATGTCAAGGAACTCCATTTCCTCCTGAATGTATTTGTGCAGACAGCTGCGATACTTTAGCACCAGATGTTTCTCTGAATCTTTGATACCCAACTTTTTGCGCAAGGTATGGAACAGATTCGTCAGCTCATGCACATCTTGATCCCTTTGTTGTCGCAGCTTGGTACATTGTATGTACTTGTCCTCATAGCTCCCCACGGGATAGTACTGTTCCTTGACGGCGTCTCGGAAAGAATTCCAAGTTGGTACGGCCGAGAACAGAGAGGGTTTTGTCTGGTCCTTGTTCTCACAGTAGGTTTCCCACCAGTCCTTAACATGGGGGTAGCTTTGAGGAGTGCAAAAATAATCTTCTCCCGGTCTGAAAAGTCATGAACAGAGAAATATCCTTCTAATAGATTCAACCATCTATCTACGGCATCTGCGTCTATTTGACCCTCAAATATGGGAATGTCAAAATTTACTTGTGCCTTAAAGGGAGTCGCAACTCCAGAGTGGCTACTGGATGCAGATGCGCCGCCGGTGGGCAGCCGTTGAAGGATCTGAGCAAAGCTATCCATCATCGCGTTCCTTTTTTTTTCGAGGGCCTCCTCGAGCAATATTTTGATAGGATCTCCTGCTCCCTCATCTTTCTTTTCGTCCCCCATGGGCGTCTGTCGAGGTTTGCGAGGTTGATCTTGCAAAGGTTCCACCAGATCAAGCCCTAGCTCCTTATACCCCGACCTCGTTGGGGACATGCAAAGAAGGATCGAGAAAAAACAGACCGCTCTGATACCACTGATCCGGATTTATGCAGGAACGCAACAGAATAAACACATAACCATAAATACAGAGATGCAGCGGAAATAACACTTCATTTCATTAATATCAAAGAACTGAAATTTGCTTACGGACAGAATGGAAATAAAACTAGCTAGGGCGCTGGTAGCTATCTCTGAGAAGAGATGTGGCGGCTACAGGCCTCTGAACTGAGTTACAATGAGGCTCGAGGGCCTATTTATCATTTAGAAACAATGGGAAATCCTAAACAGCCAAAACCCTAACCCTAGGAGATGAAGCGCCAAGACTATGGGCCCCGTTTGGGTAAATTGGTGTTTCAACTTCCCAGGGGCGTAACTTTGGCATACGATCTCCGTTTGACGCGTACCATACCTCGTTAGAAAGATCTATCCGAGGACTAAAAATTTGGAATGAGCAACATCGGTCCTTGGACCCATGTTGCTCTCTTTTTTCCCAAAAAACGTCGTTTAGGGCCTCAAAACGGCTCCGGAAGTTTAGGACCCGAAAAAACTGCTAAAAATAATCGGCATGCCAAAGCCATTTTTTTTTAGAGAGACAATGGTGTGTTGGGAAAAATACTGAGAGGGGGGGGTGAATCAGTATTTAAGGCTGAACAATTTTTCTTTCCTTTCTCTTTAAAAAAAAAAAAACCATATGTTACAGTACTGCATTCAACATGTATGTCCAGATATCTTATTATGTCTTAACTTAGAGAATTGCATCAGATAAGCATTAAGCATGAACAGAAATAACAAAACAAACCATTAACCATGAATAACACATATGGATACCAGGATTTAAGGTGGAAACCCAATTCGGGAGAAAACCACCGCTGTTGTAATCTCACTCTTCAATATTTTATTATAGAGAAAACCTTTTACAATATATGCTGGTGTAGACTCATACCAGCATGCAGGCACCCACCTGCAGAAGGCTACAACCTTCTCTCGTTTACCAGCCTTTCCTGGAAGGGAGCTTCAACCCCCTGAACGTAACACCAGTTTCTACTGGCAGAAAACTTCTACTTCCAAAATGAAGGCTTCAACCCTCAGACTCACCGGATTCATATGTTTTCTTCAGCAGTCATGCGCTAGCTCTTCATTGTTTCTTCGTCCGGCGTTCAAGACCAGAGGTTCATTCAGATTTTTCAGTTAATAATAGAGTTCGCCCATCCAGACATTCATTCAAGAGCTTCATTCATTCATCACCCTTATGCATGCACATGTTAGTCGATTTGATCATCATATTTACAGGTGCACCCTTGATTCAGATATATCAGAGGTTTATTCATACAGATATCTCCAAAGGAGATTCGTTTTCTTATCAATCCTTTTCGCACACCCTTTCTTCATAATTCTCATTCCTTTATATAGTTTTCGTCCTTATTAAAAACCATGGGTCAAAACTAATGGTATTCCTGGACGGTATTACCCTTACGTACCTCTATGATTTCTTTTAATTTATTTATCAATTTAAAGAAATTGATAAATAAATATATTTATAAAGTTTTAACCCTTCGGAATTTATAGAACATCCAATGCTTTCAAACAAATTAACCTTTAACCCCCAGGGCCCATAATCATAGTCATAAGACCAATCAAATTCCGCTACGTATGTCATCATTACGTCACTACGGGGGTTCTTGTGGTACGGAAGAAATTTTTTGGCTGGTGCCCCCGTACTTACTCTCCACCATCGATTTCCGGTCAATGCTTGATTGCTTGTTCAACTACGGGGGTACCCCTTCTGAATTTTTAAATCTTTATACTACCCCCGTAATATTATTTTTAGTTAAAAATTCAATGAAATTTTAATCTGGGCTTTATATATAAGTCCAATGCTTTCTAATAGTTTAATATTAATAAAACTTTGACCCCTGGCCCACATATGCGCCCCTCCGTACCAAACTAGACTTCTTGCAGGTCCATTGCCCGATCACCGTTGGATCGCGAGCCTCCAAGATCGACGAATTTCGCTTGGGCAATTTTCATGGGTAATGACGCGTGATGGCACGTCATACTGTGTTAATCTTCGCACACCTTTTTTAACCTTCGCGCATCTTCCACAAATAATGACCGTCCGATGACCCCCTTTCAGATCAACGACGCACAAGAAATTTCGCTGGTCGTCCTGGGTCGATTGTTAACGTGCGAAGGACTATCATTATCGTGCGCTTGGCAGTTTTGCATAGACGTGTGTCAACATCTGAATGGAATCACTGCCAATCCACGAAATACCACGTATCGACGAAAGGTGGTGCGAAATAACCCACGGTTTCGCTCCAACCCGCCGTCACTGTTCCTCTCGATCACGGTTCCGTCTAAGCACATGGTTCCGTCAAAATTATTGTTTAAACAATTAAAAACCCCTCTTCAGTGTTTTCTTTATATAATCGATTTATTCATGCTCCAGGTTCTATTACACAGAAAACACCGAGACTCGTAGACCTTCCATACCTACACAGAGGCAGAGGCATATAATTCCACTGTCGATCGTATTGGTTCCTCGAACAACTTACAAAACCAGAGCACCATTAATCCCTCCATTATGCAGATTTACTTCACTGTGTCGTGACCTTAGCAACTTGATATCGTATACAACTTCACGAATCTCCTCCTTCCACAGAAGCGAGATGGTCTAAGCATCACTCTCATGCTTTTCACAATTCAAGCTGTCTATACGGGCATAATCCCAACTGTCAATAACACATTATTTCACCAATGTCCACAGAGACTCAAATATTCTGCTGAATATATAAGTCATGGAGAGTTTAGAACCAATTTCTCATCACCATATACGAATGAATAAGAGTTTCACTCATTCTTCTCAATTTGCCTCTGTCTCTGGACAACTCTGCTTCAATTCCCTGCTTATCTCTGTAAATGCATTCTTCCTTTGTTATTTGATGTTGATCGTTGTTTTCTGCAACTTTGTTGTTCTTCTTTGTTGCCCATGCCTTCGCCAATTCCTTTGCCATATCCTTTGCCATCAATGACAATATTCCAACAATCTCCCCCTTTGGCATTGATGGCAATACTCTTCCTTTGATGACCTGATAGAGACCCTTTGTTTTGTTTCCTCCCCCTTTGACATCAATGGTAAAGAGTTTGATCAAGAACCGTTGAACCAACAGTCCCATGCTCTCCCTGAGATCATGCTGCATCTTAAAACATAATATGACCAACAATTCATCCTTTTCACATGACCAATGCTCCCCCTGAGCCTGTGCATTCAGAGATGCCCAACAGCTCCTCACAGCCAATTTAGTCATCTGTAATTAATTCGACCGGATCCTTTACATGGCAGAGACTACTCCCAGTTTCTTTCTGAGATATTCGAATGCTTCTTTGGGTAGAGGTTTGGTAAATATATCAGCAACTTGTTCTTTGGAGGAAACATATTCTAATTTCACCTTTTGCTCAAGCACTTGTTCTCGTAAGAAGTGATACTTGATGGGAATGTGCTTGGTCTTGGAATGCATAACAGGATTCTTTGAGATATTAATGGCACTTGTATTATCACACATAATGGAGATATGAGGTGAACATTTGATTTGAAAGTCTTGTAGGTTTTGCATCATCCAGAGAAATTGAGTGCAACATGATGCTGCAGCCACATATTCTGCTTCTGTTGTAGATAAGGCAATGGAGCTCTGCTTCTTGCTAAACCAAGATACTAACCGAGGTCCCATAAAGAATGTACCACCACTAGTGCTTTTCTGATCATCAACACTTCCAGCCCAATCTGCATCAGTGTATGCATGAAGAGTAAGATCAACCTTCTTTGGATACCATAGTCCAAAGTCTTGAGTTCCTTGTAGATATTTGAATATTATTTTCATAGCCTGAATATGAGACTCTTTTGGATTAGCTTGGAATCATCCAACAATCCCAACTGCATGCATGATCTCTGGTCTTTTCCCAGTGAGATAAAGAAGACTTCCTATCATAGATCTGTATTCTGGTTGATTCACGGTGGGCGAATCATCATTAGAGCTGAGATTACATCCGGTTATCATTGGTGTACTTACAGGTTTACAATCTTCCATGCCATACTTCTTCAGGATTTGCTTGAGGTATTTAGCTTGTGATAAGAATATGCCATCTGTTGCTTGTTGCACTTGCAAGCCAAGAAAGAATGTTAGTTCCCCAAGTAATGACATTTCAAATTCTTGCTGCATATCAGAAACAAATTTTTGACTCATAGACTCTCCATTACTTCCAAAAATGATATCATCAACATATACAACCACAATCAATAATTTGTCATTTTCAGTTTTTGTGTATAAGTTGCTGTCAGCAGACCCCTTTGAAAATCCTTGTTGATGAAGATATTTGTCAAGACGATAGTACCATGCCCTTGGAGCTTGTTTGAGACCATATAGAGCCTTTTTTAAGTCTACAAACAAGTTTTTCATCATTTCCCAAAATGAATCCTTCTGGTTGTTCTATATAAACTTCTTCTTCTAGATCACCATTGAGAAAAGCAGATTTAACATCCATTTGATAAACTTTGATTTGTTGGAAGCTTGAAAATGAAAGAAACATTCTTATGGCTTCAAGTCTGGCTACAGGAGCAAAGGTTTCTTCAAAGTCTATACCTTCTTGTTGAGCATACCCTTTGCACACAAGTCTAGCTTTATTTCTTATAACATCCTCATTCTCATTTAACTTGTTTTTGAATATCCATTTAGTTCCAATGACATTTTTGTCATGAGGCCTTGGTACTAACTCCCAAGTGTGATTCTTTTCAATTTTATCAAGCTCTTCATTCATGGCTTGAATCCAACATTCATATTTTCTAGCTTGACTGACACTGTGAGGTTCAACCATGGACAGAAATGCCTGATTGCTAGAAGATCCCACAAGAGTCCTTCTTGTTTGTACACCTGATTCCTTTTCTCCCAAAATTTGAGATTTTGGATGATTCTTTTGAACATATCTAGATGGAGCCTTTTCAGATAGATCTTCTTCAGGTTCTTCACTGAGTGTACTGTTTGTATCATTACTGTTTGATGTATAAGGATATGTGTCCTCATCATCTTCATCTGTTGTTTGCTTTTCTTCTTATGGGGCTGCAGTAGACTCATCAATAACAACATCAATACATTCAACAATCTTTCGAAGTCTTTTATTGTAACATTTATATGCCTTACTCCTAGAGGAGTAACCAAGAAATATTCCCTCATCAGCTCTGGGTTCAAACTTGCCAAGTTTTTCATCATTATTTTTTATAAAGCATTTGCTCCCAAAAATTCTAAAATGCTTTATAGTGGGAGGATTACCATACCAGAGTTCATAGTGAGTTTTATCACTATTTACACGAACATGTGCTTTGTTGAGAATGTTTGCTGCTGTATGTGCTGCTTCTCCCCAAAATGTGTCAAGTGTTCTGGAATCATCAAGCATAGCTCTAGCCATTTGTTGAATTGTTCTGTTCATTCTCTCTGCAACACCATTCTGTTGTGGAGTGCCAGCTACAGAGAACTGTCTTTTTATGCCGTGTTGTTCACAGAATTCAAGAAATTATTTGGATGTATATTCCTCCTCGATTAGATCTAAGACACTTGATTTTTAATTCTAATTCATTCTCCACTAGTGCTTTGAAAATCTGAAATTTCTCAAATGCTTCATCTTTGTGTTTAAGCAGCCCAACCCAACACATTCTAGAGAAATCATCAATGAATAAAATATAGTATTCTTCACCACGGGGTGACTTTTTCCTCATAGGTCCACATATTTCAGTATGAATGAGTTCAAGAGGCTTACTTGATGATCCTTCCTTGGCATTAAATTGTACCCTGGTTTGCTTACCGAATTGGCAAGATTTGCATATGATATTTTAAGGTAGAGTAATATTGGGAAGATCACGAACAACTTTAAGTCTACTTGATTTGTTGATTTGAGAGAAGCTCAGATGCCCCAACCTTCTATGCCATAGCCAATTTTCTGAAGATTTACTCAAATAACATTGTTCTTTGGGGTTCTTCAATATATGCAGGTTTTTTGGAGTTCTTTTTCCTTTTATAATTGCTTTACCTATATCAAGATCACGTACCACACATTCTTTTTAACTAAAGACAACTTCAGTTCCTTGATCACACATTTGACTTACACTTAACAAGTTATGCTTTAATCCATCCACATACATGACTTCATTAGCTTTCACCTTATCCTTTAGGAAAACAGACCCTTTACCTTTAATTACCGCAGGAGTATCATTTCCAAATGTAACATTCTTCTCCTTTTCTAGAGCACTATATGCAAGAAGTTTGTCTTTATCCCCTGTCATGTGTCTTGAGCATCCACTATCAATGTACCATTGGTTCTCTTCATCTTTTTCAAATAATGCTATGCCATAATTTTCAACCTGTAACTCCTTTTTCCATACTTTGGATCTTGAAGGAACATGTTCTTTTGGCTGAACTTTGCTCCAGCATTCAGATTCTTCATGGCCAAAGTTATTGCAATAAGTGCATTCAACTTCATTTTGAAGAGGAGAAAAGTTTTTATAAGTATTCTTCTTTGCTTCAATATTAGTCTTTTTCTTTCTTGCTTCTCTTGTCATAATAGTTTTATATGCTACACATTGAATAGCTTTATGACCAAAATTGTGACATGAGAAACATTGTCCATTGAAGAAGAAATTTATGTGATCATAAGATCTTCTATATGAATTTATCTGTTGATTGGTGTTTCTTTGAAAGACATTCCTTTTAGTGTTTCTTGAATTGAAATGATCATGCTTTACCTGTAAAGAATCTTTGTTCCCTTGCTGAGTGGCAGCATGTTGTAAACCAGTTGTAACTTCTTTTAGATAATTTGGTGCTGATGCCTGAGAAGATTCTCCAATATATCCAAGACCTGTCTTTATGAGAGGCGAACATTGTACCTTGATAATCTCATCTAAGGTTTCAGACCCTTTAGCAAATCTAAGATTCAGAGTCTTTACTTTCCCAAGTTCTTTTCTTAGATCTACTACTTCACATTCTAATTTCTCATTGTGTTTCTCTTTATCTTCAAGCTGATTTTTCAGAGTTTCTATGATTATTTTTCTCTCTTCTAAGCAAATTTTGAGTTTATTGTTTTCATTAAGAAAATCACTGTCTTCTAGAGCGTCCAAAAAAGTATCCTCTTCTTCTCTAGATCCTCTTTCAAATGCCATGAGAAGTCTCAGATCTTGTTCACATTCTTCCTCACTATCAGATAACCCATCACTATCTTCATGAGTATAGTAACTCTTTTTAGAGCTAAAATGATTCTTATTCCTTATTTCTACTTCCTTCCCCTTTTTATGTGTTTCTTTATAAGGACACTTGGCATCATTGTTGGCCGGATAAATCGTTCTTGCGGACAAGACCGATCTCCCTAGTGTCAGAAGACAATCTAGCAACAAACGAAAAACTAAGTTTGTCTTTCTCTAGATATATTCGTTTTACAATTAAATGCTATGAAGGTGTCGATCCTACCTTAGATCCAAATGCTTATTTGTGGTCGTAGTGATTTCGTCACATCAATAATCCTTCGTCGCAACAAGAGCTCTTTTGTCGCAAAAAAGTATCATCTTTCGTCGATCTGCAATCAAAAACAAGAAAATATCAATAGCGCCTGTATAACAAATAATCATAAAACATATCTATCATAGTGATCAAGGAATCTATGAAATAAACGATCAAACGACAGCTTATTGAAATAAACAATCGAACGACAATTTATTGAGAAAAACAGAACTTGATTGTATTAATCTTAAAATATACAAAAGAACCTTACAACCTTAGCCTTGATGTTCGAAAGGCCTTCCCGGGGTCCGAAGCAGGAATCTCCTCTACTTTGATAAGTCTTGCACTCTTCCTTCAGGAGCAAAAAGAGGTATGTGATCTTTCCTCTCAAAAGCTCAGCAGAAGGAAATCTAAATCTCAACAGCACTTCAACTCAAATATTTTACCCATCAAAATATTCTTCAATCCTCCATTAGTTTCCTTAACATAAAAACTTAACCCCTTGAGGCTACCCAATGCCTCCTTTTATAGAGCAGATGAGGAGGTTAGGATTCCACCTTTAAAGGGATAGAATCCTCCTTCAAAGGGATAGGCTCCTCACATCAAGGGATTAGTTCCTTAAGGTGTGGGATACATGCACCTTATCAAAGCGTACTCATCCCCAAAAAATCTCATCCAGAACCTTCTAGAATTGACCAAAAATCAACTTTTTCAGTTTAATTTCGCGCTTTTTTTACTTTACAGGGGTTCCGCAGGCATTACACTAGAAAAATGCGTTCTAGAACGCAGTTTCTCTTCACATTACCTGCGTACCCTAGATAAAAACGCAAGAAGGTCTCATGTTACCTGCGTACCCTGAGTTTCAGATATTTTTAGGGTTTTTCTTCCAATTCTGAGGCTTGGAATGAGGAACAAAGGTTGTAAGAATTGCAAAGGAGGCATGTATGAGTGTCAATGAGCCCATACAGTCAGCATAATGTCAAGGTGACATTTTTTAGTGTAACAGATTGCCCCCTAAAGTGCGAAGTCTGGAATAGATGAAGATGAAGTCTGTCATATATGAAGAGTGAAGTACTTTATCATTTCAAGGATCATCCTGTGGACACCCCGGTCGGAACCTGTAAAAACATTCAATGCAAAATATATATATGTAATCATATCATCGCTGAGGTAGGCATTCCCATACTCAGATCAAGACTAACTAGAACTAACTTAAATTGTTCTGATACAGGAATGATTTTGAATACATCACAGTATAGACATATGTCGACACAGCATGGACGCAGCCATCTGTTTATAAATAGTCTATTGTATGAATGATAACAAAATTCCTCGCAGCCTGGATGGTAGAAACTAGATCCAGGGTCTTGATTTCCGCATCTCTAACTAGTACGATTCTATCCATGTGAATAAATGTGTTGAAGTCGAACATTGTAGAAACCACTTGATTACCAGTCAATGATGAAAACTGTTAACAAGTGTGAGAGAAACCACCAGTAATGTCAATGGCTCTCAAAGTACTCAGTACAATCCATGAAATGTGAATCAATGAGCTGAAGTCAAACATTTCACGGAATCATTCGATCGAAGGTCAATGATGCAACCTGTCGTCGAAGGCGAGAAACCTGCCATTGAGGCATGCAGATTTCAAGGTACTGACGATTTCTGGATCAACTTCCTAGATAATGAGCTGTCGTCGATAGAAAGTGATCCGTCGTAGGCAAGCCCACAACCCGAAATCATAGATCAAGTTTTGAAAATATATTTGCAAGGACTGACTCAGGGATGGTCAAAATGGATGACAGATATTTTGCAGATGAATGGTTTATTTGAACTATCCTCTTGAACACATAACGACACTGCAGATGGCTTGGTGACAATTGACCCAAAGCTAATACCCAGAAACCGGCTGAAGACTTTCAATGTGGTTTGATTAACTGTTAGGCAAAGGATTTCCCAACCCAGGTGGACAAAAAGTGTCGTGTTCAAGAGTGGTTAACGGTTTTCCGAATAATCAAAATACAACAAACAGGTTTGTTTTTCTCTCTTTTCCCCCACCATTTCTGGCAAGTACCTCTTTATTTTTGACAAGCTTGAGGAGGATAACATTTGCTTGATTATAAGCTCATCCTTCGGATGAGTCCAACTTAGTTTAAGATTCGAACCCTAAGAAGGAGTGGTTCGTTCCTGTTGAAAATTAAACAGGTCCTTTACTGTTAAATTTTAACGAGTCCAGTATAGGAGAAACTCGGTGTTTTTCAATTTTAGGGAGTCAGAAGAAAAAACTTAAGAAAACTCCATGGGTGTAATTTTTCGTAAATTTAGTCTCTCGAGCCCGAAAAAGAATAAAATAATGCAGGAGAGAACTCTATTGACCGTAATTAGTCAACGTATACCTTTTTCGTAAATAGTCCATTTCAGTCTGTAAAAGGGGTAAACTTATACTGAAAGGACGATTATTAATTTACTTTAACGAGTTCGAATAATCAAGTGCTCGGCAATCTTTTCATGTTTAGAGAGTCTGAAAAGGGCTTAAAAGAAAACTCCATAGTTTCGCTTTTTCGGTAAGTTTTAACGAGTTCGAAAAAGGGATAAAAATGTACTCCTGGTTTTCAATTTTTCGTAAGTTTTAACGAGTTCGAAAAAGTGATAAAAATGTACTCCTATGGCCGACTTTCAATTTAATTTACGAGTAGGAAAAAACGGAAAGAACTCGGCATTTTTATATGTTTTACGAGAATGAAAAATAGCAAAATGATCTCAGGATTTTCATGAGTTTAACGAGTCTTGAAAATAACCAAAATTGACTCCAAATAGGTTTCATTTTTACAAAAGCTTGAAACAGAGAAAAACTATGCTTCAGAGTGGTTTCATTTTTACACAAGCTTGAAACAGAAAGAAAACTGTGCTTGATGCCCCCTAAGCGTAACTGCTAGAGCGCATGCCCCCCAGCTTCATTTCATTCAACTAGATACACTGCTAGTAATTAATAGCTGGATGGAATGAAGGTTCATTTACGAGATCATATGAAATACTCGACCTAAAACTGTAAGAAAATTATGAAAAAAAAAACTAACCTAAATATATTACTTAACATTTACGATGTCTATTCAAAGACTCGACTCAATTAGGGGAGGATTTGTTTCATTTTTTAACGAGCTCGACACAAAGAAAAACTATGCTCATGGCTACGTGTTTCATTTTTTAACGAGGTTGACACAGTAACAGGAACTATCCTCACCTACATGTTTCATTTTTTAAACGAGGTTGACACAGTAACAGGAATTGTCCTCAAATCTACTCTCTACAATCTACCTAAATAACCTATTGATTCATTTTTTAATGAGGTTGACACAGGAAAAGAACTGTCCGCATACCTGATTCATTTTTTAACGAGGTTGAATCAGTAACAGGAACTATCCTCTAACCAAATGATTCATTTTTTAATGAGGTTGACGCAGGAAAAGAACTATCCTTAGACCTGATTCATTTTTTAATGAGGTTGACTCAGTAACAGGGACCATCCTCATCATCCACTGATTCATTTTTTAACAAGGTTGACACAGTAAAAGGAACTTTCCTCAGACTCACTGATTCATTTTTTAACGAGGTTGACACAGTACAAGGAACTCTCCTCAGACTCACTGATTCATTTTTTAACGAGGTTGACACAGTAAAAGGAACTATCCTCGCCCTCACTGATTCATTTTTTAACGAGGTTGACACAGTAAAAGGAACTCTCCTCAGACTCACTGATTCATTTTTTAACGAGGTTGACACAGTACAAGGAACTATCCTCTGACCAACTGATTCATTTTTTAACGAGGTTGACACAGGAAAAGAACTGTCCTCGGAAACTATTTATTCTAATCTACCAATCTACTCTCTACAATCTACCTACTGTTTCATTTTTTAATGAGGTTGACACAGGGAAAGAATTGTCCTCATCACCGACTGATTCATTTTTTAACGAGGTTGACACAGTAAAAGGAACTATCCTCATCAACCACTGATTCATTTTTTAACGAGGTTGACACAGGAAAAGAACTGTCCTCATAAACTATTTATTCTAATCTACAGCCTGTTGGAGGTTTCCTCAACACAACTAACATTTACAGCCATGGTTGGTGATGTTGAGATGGTGAACTTTGTTGAAGTGAAGCATTCGGTTGAGGTGCAACAATTGGAGTATTTGGGGCCAACGAAGTTGAAAATAACCATATTGGTAAACCTATTGTAAATCCAGGTAATGACAATGTAGCTATATAAGGAGGACCAACATTTCCAAAGCAAGGAAAAGTACTAGGATTCTTGTTAAGAGGGGTTCCTTGGTTGGTAAATTCCGGAACAGTTGCCATTATATTCAACTTCAGTGAATTTTATTAACAAATTAAAAACTAAAATTAACAATTAACAATTAACAATTCACACCTAACAATTAAAATTCACAATTCACACCTATGGTCTCTAAAAGTAAAAAAAAACAAATTAACACACGCTATCAAATCTAGGAGTCAAACCACACACAAATAGTAACTTCCCGTACTAAAAACACTAGTTGGTGGTGAAATCCAACATCGTGGAATTTAATACAGAAAGGGCGGTTGGAACAGTTACCCCGAAAACCTGCTTAATGAAACAGACTGGCACAAGTTTCTTCACAAAACCATCTCGAGTGAAGATAACCCCCCAGAGAGTCCAAGTGAGTCTAGTCGACATTTGCTCCAGGTACAGTGGGATCTTCCCTCCACCGTCACCTTAGGAAAGAATCCTATAGATTATGGCCACTAAGGTTACCAATAGAAACAAATATACCTGGGGGAACAGTCTACGATCCGATACACACGCAAGGGCAGAGTAACAAAGCTCAATCCCCTTGAAGGCTCCTTGACATAATTCAAGGTTTACCGACAAGTGACCCCAGGCTCCTCGACAATGGTCAATCCGAGGTTTACCGTTGTTAATACGTGTATATCTTCTATCGTTCCCAATGAGGAAGGATTGATTACCTCAATGGTTCAGATATGATCTCGTGCTTGACTCCTTTAGGAGGAGCTTCCCAGAGCATACATGCAACAATTGGAATTTTTCCTACCGCAAGATCGACTACTTGTTTGTTTTACTGTCTTGGAGAGTTAACTAAAACCTATTCCAAGACACTAGCCTAAGCTAGATTGGTGGAAAGAGCCCTAAAAACGTAAAAATTACTTGATGAGTTTTAATTAAGCGTTGTGTTATTTAGGCTATTATTACTCAAAAGGGTAAATGGATATGAAACCAATGGTGTTATGACCCGAACCAAAACTGAATGCAATCGAATATGATAATGTAATCTTTTCAATTCGATGAATCCTAAATAAAATAGGGAGAGAGTTTCCATCACTTCCAACAATGCAAAGATTGATAAATAAGAGAAAATATAACAAATTCTCTAATGCACTAATTTCATCAAGAAAAACTAATGCAAATCAATCCCAAAACAATTTTTTTATATTTTTGTGTTTTTTAAAACAATCATAAAAACATCTAAATTAAAATCAAAAGAAACTGATCTAAATCTACAATTGATTTTTCAGAATGTAAACTATGCAGTTGTAATCTATGCACAATTCACATGAAAAGTATGCAAATGTAATCTATGCACATTTTTCATTCATATTCTGAAAATGAGAATTCTAATTATGCAAATGTGATCTATGCAAAAGAATTCTCAAACACAAGATGATTCTAATGTAATCTAAGAACCAATCAAGTGGAAGTCAAGAAAATCGGGTGAGAGTTCCAAAGATCAAAAAACACTCAAAGGCGATTAACACTCATACACAAAAAGATGCAAAATTGTGAAAAGACTGAGACAAACCTTCAATTAATGACCAAAGGAAATCAAATTAAGAATTTCTCAAAAAAGAGACTCAAAACACCCAATTAACTTAATGGAGATTGATGAGATGAAGAATTTGCTAAAAGAAACTTAGAAACAAGAGATTTTTGACAGAAAAATACAGATCTGGGTAGATGCTAAGAATCCTAAATTAAATCTAAACTAAACTAAAAGAAGAAATCTAAGTTTTTCAAGACTTTTAACAAGGTCCGCAGGTCCCAGAAGTAACAGGTGCGGTCCCGCACTGTTTACTTAAGGAAAGTGCGGAGATGCCCGCACTGTGTGTGAAGACAAAGTGCGGTCCCCTGAAAACTTCAAGAAAAACACAAAAGATTTCAAAATTTTAAAAACAGATAAAAACTAAGCTACCCAGGCAGATATCAGTCAATCAAAAACTAGGAAAAAATTTTCCTCAAATCAAAACAAAAGAGAACCAAAAAACAAGTTCCTTTCCCCAGCGGAGTCGCCAATTTGTTGGCCGGATAAATCGTTCTTGCGGACAAGACCGATCTCCCTAGTGTCAGAAGACAATCTAGCAACAAACGAACAACTAAGTTTGTCTTTCTCTAGATATATTCGTTTTACAATTAAATGCTATGAAGGTGTCGATCCTACCTTAGATCCAAATGCTTATCTGTGGTCGTAGTGATTTCGTCGCATCAATAATCCTTTGTCACAACAAGAGCTCTTTTGTCGCAAAAAAGTATCATCTTTCGTCGATCTACAATCACAAACAAGAAAATATCAATAGCACCTGTATAAAAAATAATCATAAAACATATCTATCATAGTGATCAAGGAATCTATGAAATAAACAATCAAACGACAGCTTATTGAAATAAACAATCGAACGACAATTTATTGAGAAAAACAGAACTTGATTGTATTAATATTAAAATATACAGAAGAACCTTAAAACCTTAGCCTTGATGTTCGAAAGGCCTTCCCGGGGTCCGAAGAAGGAATCTCCTCTACTTTGATAAGTCTTGCACTCTTCCTTCAGGAGAAAAAAGAGGTATGTGATCTTTCCTCTCAAAATCTCAGCAGAAGGAAATCTAAATCTCAACAGCACTTCAACTCAAATATTTTACCCATCAAAATATTCTTCAATCCTTTATTAGTTTCCTTAACATAAAAACTTCTTAAAACTTAACCCCTTGAGGCTACCCAATGCCTCCTTTTATAGAGCAGATGAGGAGGTTAGGATTCCACCTTTAAAGGGATAGAACCCTCCTTCAAAAGGATAGGCTCCTCACATCAAGGGATTAGTTCCTTAAGGTGTGGGATACATGCACCTTACTAAAGCGTACTCATCCCCAAAAAATCTCATCCAGAACCTTCTAGAATTGACCAAAATTCAATTTTTTCAGTTTAATTTCTTGCTTTTTTGACTTTACAGGGGTACCGCAGGCATTACACTGGAAAAATGCATTCTAGAACGCAGTTTCTCTTCACATTACCTGCGTACCCTAGCTAAAAACGCAAGAAGGTCTCATGTTACCTGCGTACCCTGAGTTTCAGAGATTTTTAGGGTTTTTCTTCCAGTTCTGAGGCTTGGAATGAGGAACAAAGGTTGTAAGACTTGCAAAGGAGGCATGTATGAGTGTCAATGAGCCCATACAGTCAGCAGAATTTCAAGGTGACATTTTTTAGTGTAACAATCATAATGACCAACTCTTCCACAATCAAAACATTTGAAAGGAAGCTTACCTCTGAATCGTCCTGTGCCAAGGTGAAGTTTCTTTACGAAGTTTATCTCATCTTCTTCTGAGATATATCTTGATCCTTCTGTTATTTGTACTTCCTTTCCTTTTGTAGAAGTTCTAAAGACTGCTTCTTTGACTTCAGATGGTCCTCCTCTTCTCATTTCATATGCAGTTAGTATGCCATGAAGTTGTACCACAGTAAGATTTTGAAGATCCTGCTTTTCTTCAAGAGCTGAAACTTTTGACTCAAATTTTGTTGTTAGAGATCTTAAAATTTTCTCAACCAAAGTGGATTCGATAATTGTTTCTCCCAGATTTCTCATGCGATTTAAAATATCATCAAGACGTAGAAATAAATTTGCAATGCTTTCTTCATTAAGCATTTTAAGATTCTCATATTGGATTCTGAGAGTTTGAAGTTTAGCACTTTTTACCTTTGCATCACCTTCATAGCTTAGAATGATTTTGTCCCATATTTCCTTTGTTGTATTCAGCTGCATGACTTTGACAAATTTTGATTCAGTTAGACTTCCTAATAGAGCATTGACTGCCTTTGCATTTGTTTCATAATTCTTTCTTTCCGTTGGATCTGTTGGTACTGAGGCTGGATATTGATATCCTCCTTCAACAATAGCCCATACATCGCTCCCAGAGACTGAAGATAGGATCTCATCCTTGTTTTCCAAAAGATTAAGTTGTTTCTGTTGAAGAGTGGAGGCCTGATAGATGTTGTTCCATCTTGATTGCTCATCTTGAATAATCTTCCTTCTAGCGGCTAAGCTTTATCAGAAGGACCCGCTCTGATACCAATTGTTGGGAAAAATACTGAGAGGGGGGGGTGAATCAGTATTTAAGGCTGAGCAATTTTTCTTTCCTTTCTCTTAAAAAAAAAAAAACCATATGTTACAGTACTGCATTCAACATGTATGTCCAGATATCTTATTATGTCTTTACTTAGAGAATTGCATCAGATAAGCATTAAGCATGAACAGAAATAACATAACAAACCATTAACCATGAATAACACATATGGACACCAGGATTTAAGGTGGAAACCCAATTCAGGAGAAAACCACCGCTGTTGTAATCTCACTCTTCAATATTTTATTATAGAGAAAACCTTTTACAATATATGCTGGTGCAGACTCATACCAGCATGCAGGCACCCACCTGCAGAAGGCTACAACCTTCTCTCGTTTACCAGCCTTTCCTGGAAGGGAGCTTCAACCCCCTGAACGTAACACCAGTTTCTACTGGCAGAAAACTTCTAATTCCAAATGAAGGCTTCAGCCCTCAGACTCACTGAATTCATATGTTTTCTTCAGCAGTCATGCGCTAGCTCTTCATTGTTTCTTCGTCTGTCGTTCAATACCAGAGGTTCATTTAGATTTTTCAGTTAAGAACAGAGTTCGCCCATCCATACATTCCTTCAAGAGCTTCATTCATTCATCACCCTTATGCATGCACATGTTAGTCGATCTGATCATCATATTTACAGGTGCACCCTTGATTCAGATATATCAAAGGTTTATTCATACAGATATCTCCAAAGGAAATTCGTTTTCTTATCAATCCTTTTCACACACCCTTTCTTCATAATTCTCATTCCTTTATATAGTTTTTGTCCTTATTAAAAACCATGGGTCAAAACTAATGGTATTCCTGGACGGTATTACCCTTACGTACCTCTATGATTTCTTTTAATTTATTTATCAATTTAAAGAAATTGATAAATAAATATATTTATAAATTTTTTAACCCTTCTGACTTATAGAACATCCAATGCTTTCAAACAAATTAACCTTTGACCCCCAGGGCCCACAATTATAGTCAGAAGACCAATCAAATTCCACTACGTATGTCATCATTACGTCACTACGGGGGTTCTTGTGGTATGGAAGAAAATTTTTGGCTGGTGCCCCCGTACTTAATCTCCACCATCGATTTCCGGTCAACGCTTGATTGCTTGTTCAACTACGGGGGTACCCCTTCTGAATTTTTAAATCTTTATACTGCCCCCGTAATATTATTTTTAATTAAAAATTCAATGAACTTTTAATCCGGGCTTTATATATAAGTCCAATGCTTTCGAATAGTTTAATATTAATAAAACTTTGACCCCTGGCCCACATATGCGCCCCTCTGTACCAAACTAAACTTCGTGCAGGTCCATTGCCCGATCACCGTTGGATCGCGAGCCTCCAATATCGACGGATTTCGCTTGGGCAATTTGCACGGGCAATAACGTGCGATGGTAGGTCATACTTTGTTAATCTTCGCACACATTTTTTAACCTTCGCACATCTTCCACAAATAATGACCGTCCGATGACCCCCTTTCAGATCGATGACGCACAAGCAATTTCGCTGGTCGTCCTGGGTCGATTGTTAACATGCGAAGGACTATCATTATCATGCGCTTGGCGGTTTTGCAAAGACGCTTGTCAACATCTGAATGGAATCGCTGCCAATCCACTAAATACCACGTATTGACGAAAGGTGGTGCGAAATAACCCACGGTTTCGCTCCAACCCGCCGTCACTGTTCCTCTCGGTCACGGTTCCATCTAAGCACATGGTTCCGTCAAACTTATTGTTTAAACGATTAAAAACCCCACTTCAGTGTTTTCTTTATATAATCGATTTATTCATGCTCCAGGTTCTATTACACAGACAACGCCAAGACTTGTAGACCTTCCATACCTACACAGAGGCAGAGGCGTATAATTCCACTGTCGATCGTATTGGTTCCTCGAACAACTTACAGAACCATAGCACCATTAATCCCTCCATTATGCAGATTTACTTCACTGTGCCGTGACCTTAGCAACCTGATATCGTATACAACTTCACGAATCTCCTCCTTCCACAGAAGCGAGATGGTCTGAGCATCACTCTCATGTTTTTCACAATTCAAGCTGTCTATACGGGCATAATCCCAACTGTCAATAACACGTGATTTCACCAATGTCCACAGAGACTCAAATATTCTGCTGAATATATAAGTCATGGAGAGTTTAGAACCAATCCCTCATCACCATATATGAATGAATAAGAGTTTCACTCATTCTTCTCAATTTGCCTCTGTCTCTGGACAACTCTGCTTCAATTCCCTGCTTATCTCTGTAAATGCATTCTTCCTTTGTTCTTCGCTGCTGATCGTTGTTTTCTACAACTTTGCTATTCTTATTTGTTGCCCATGCCTTTGCCAATTCCTTTGCCATATCCTTTGCCATCAATGACAATATTCCAACATGGTGGAGCCCCAAGTGGAATAGGTGGGTGACCACCAATATCCACCTGGATCAGCCATCTAGATGAGGAAGATACTTTTTGGTTTGTTTGGTCTACAGATGGATCTAGCAGTGATACATTGTGATAACCATATTTGGATCAAACTCTTGATTAATCCAATTTTCCATGACAATTCCAATCATATTCATATATGATATCACAATCTTAGAGATTGTGTGCAGAGGTGGTGTTGGCGCTAGAATCAACACTTGGACTGCATCAAGTGCCTGACCAGACACATCCTAAACTCTAAGGCAATTTAATGATTTGTTTTATGAGATTGGTAGGTGGTTTAAACTCTTATACACTGAAAAAATATTTCACTCAAATCCACAGTTCTACTAATGAGGGTATTGGATCATGATGTGGTAGCAAAGAGTGAGTTTGTAGCCTATGAGGAGAAGAAAATGTAAAATGAGAGAAGAAACAGTAGGTATACAAATCAGAAATCTACTGAATTTGGTAGAAATTAACACAAGTAGTAGTTTAACAATATTTCATCAAGAGAAAGCTATTTCTGGTCTTACAATATTCTCACTGAAATATTTTAAAACATAATTGTCATGAGTGATGCTCTTTCCACTGTTATTATATATATTTTACCAAGAAGGCTCACTGTGTGAGACTAACAAAAAATTGATAAAACACATGAACATGTCAAGGGACTGATAAAAACTCATAACAGCATGAGGAATTGCAAATTGTAACTGAAGATAATAAGATATGGAAACACAAGTGGAAATTGATAATATACACACCAGATGGTAATAATTCCTCAGAATTTTATGTCTATTTCATTCACTAAAAAGAGTATTGATCATATGAGTTAAGATTATAAAACCACGAACCCTTACTTCATAGTAGTTTGTCACATATATACAAAAATATAAATTTGTCATCCCCACAAAAGGAGTAAATGTGTTCCTAAAAGTTATTACCATCTCGTGCAAGAGATGAGGCTTATCTAAAAAATTTAATACAAAGTGTTATGACTTAATAAAAATAAACAGCATCAAGGCTAACAATTCGAAGTGGTTGTATGATGTGGAAATCTATAGGAAGACTCCTCCTCTGTTATGGTGTAACCAACTCCACAAAAAGTGTAAACAGTAGTGAAAGTGACGTGTGGTTGTTCCATGAATGTTGCCTGGTGCCTCGCGGAAATGTGCTGGTGCTGAGAGTAATGGTAGAAATATGTTTCAGAGAAACTCTGTCGTTGCTTCTTTCCTTTGGTTTCTTATTTATCGTGATAGGGACGAAGGCAAATTAAAAGAGATAGTGGGGTTTCGTTTTATTAGTGGGAGATAATTATTAAATTAAATGATGAGCAGGAGGAGAAAAACCCTTTATACATTTATCGCAACCACAAATCGGGGCCGGAACGTTTAAACATGATACACAAGTGGGAAGGAATGTGATTTTCGATGGGCGTGATGACGTGGCAAGGAGGTGGGACCGCTCACAAATCGCAAATCGGGAGTTTTTCTATTATAAATGGGAGGTAAGTGTTAAAAATTGTGAAGCATGACGTGCGATGAGAATGGAAGGTGGGGACACCCGCAAAGCACAAATCAGGAGTTTTGTTATGAGAAACGAGAGGTAAAGTTTAAGACTTGCGAATTGTGATGTGCGATGAGCGAAGGGTGACATGCAGGACGGAGATGGGGCTCATTTAATTCCGCAAATTGCAAAACAAGAGTATTGTTATGAGGAAAGAGAGTTAACGTCTAAGACTCGTGAAGTGCGATGTGCTATGAGAATGGAAGGTGGGGCCCATTTAAAACCGCAAATCGCAAATCGGAATTTTTGTTATGGGGAACGGGAGTTAAAGGTTAAGACTCGCGAATTGCGATGTGCGATGAGACAAGATTTGACTTGGCAGGGAAAGGTCTCACTTTAATATCAAAATCGGGGGTTTTTTAGGAGACATAAATTGTAATATGAATGAAAGTTAAAACTACGATAAGCCGATTGTGATGAAATGGTAAGGGGTCCACAATTATTAAGTGTGGTAAGTTATATCATATAATATATGATATTTCAAAGGTTTGCTGTTGTGCAGGTAGAGTTTCTTTTTAACTATAAAAAATGGATTTCAATAGTTAAAAAGGGGTTTCGAAAGAAATGAAACGTTGGACTTTGGGTTTTTGGAAAAATGAAAGGTAAAAGAGGGGAAATGAAATGAATGAAGGTAGAAATGAAATTTTCTCACCATTATACTTTGACAGCTACACTTTCATCTTACAACCGAACTGAAAAGGAAGATTGATTCCTTAGAGAATGATGACCAGACTTCAAAAAATCTTTGAAAAATTATAGTGCTAACAGTGGCTCCTGTTGGGGATTAATTCCTCCCTGTGAGGCTTCAAGGATTGTAGAATCAGAGCCTTAAAAAACTCTTTAAACTCAAAATACTTCTTGGAAATTATGACTAGGACTGACCATTGACTGACTGTACTCAAGACTGACCATATATACAGACACAAGTACCATTGGGCATGGAGTTTTATTGACGAATCACACTGGATATTTACAATGGAATGATTTAACTGACTTACTAAACAAAGACCTTCTTGAGAAAATGACCATTGATTGGGCCTCCAATTATCCGATCATCATCCAGATGTTTGAGCAGAAAAGTATTGTTTTCCAAAACTTCAGCAATTCTAAATGGTTCAAACCACAAATTGTCAAACTGACCATGGTTGCCATAGTCTTCTCTTATGGCATCCCATCGTAGCACCAAATCATTCTCCTCAAACAATTGTTGATTTTCTCTTTTGTCAAAAACATAATTGACTTTAGTCTGATACTTCTGTGTTTTATCCATCAGTGATTCTTTGATTTACTGTGCCTCTATCAACTGCAGCATTCTCCTTTGGATTGGATTTTCATCATCAACTTCATCTTGCAGGAACTTCATCACAGGAAGAGATAATTGCAAAGGCATTACGGCATCAGTACCATATACAAGCTAAAATGGAGACATTCCAATTGATTTTTTAACACTTACCCTATCTGCCCAAAGAGCATGTACCAACTGAGTGTCCCAATTTCTCTTATTTTTAGGCAGCATTTTCTTAATGATCCTCAGCAAAATTTTATTGGATGACTCGGCTAATCCATTACCTTGAGGGTAATAAGGGGTGGAATGAGTCAATTCAATTCCATATTGCTGAAAAAAGTTGTACATATTGGTAGACTTAAAGGCCATTGCCTTATCAGTTACTAACTTCTGTGGACAACCAAATCTTGACATAATGTTTTCCAACATAAATTTGATAATTACCGTATCAGTAGCTTTCCTGGTTGGTACAACTTCAATCCATTTAGTAAAATATTTTGTAGCTGTGAGAATCCGTCTATGATATCCTAATGAAGGTGGATGAATTTCATCGATGAAGTCTAACCCCCACTGCTGGAAAGGATGCTAAAATAGGAATAAGAGGTAATGGTAGCAGTTTCTATTTACCAGAAAATTTTTGACATTCAACACAACTCCTGAATTTGGCAAAAATATCAGAGAAAAGAGTTGGCCCATAATAGCGAGCTCTTAAGATTTTGTTTGCAGTGGCTTTCCAATACAAATTCCCTCCACACACTCCTGCATGTATCTCTGTCATAATCTCTTGGGATTCAACTTCATCTACACATCTTTATAAGACTCCAACAGGGTCCTTCCAATAAAGATGGTCTTCCAAAATTAAATAATTCACAACTCTCAATTTGAAATCTCTCCTTTTTTACTTCTCCATTTCAGGGGGACAGTTGAAATTTAACAAAAAATGTACTATATCCTTATGCCAATCTGAATGAAATATTTCGGTATGATTAGAAATACCTTCTCCATCTTCTCCTCCAGCTGTCTCTACATTCAGATTTAAAGCCTTGCAGTTAGATTCAGCCATCAATTGAGCCAAGCCTTGACCTTTTATCAATTTAGTTGGTTTGGTCTTAATATAAAATTCCATAATTTTTCATCAGCCATCGTCCCCTTCTGTAATCTATATCTAGTTGTAGAAAAACATCTTTAGCAGTGATATTGGGCACAAAAGAAACTATTTTTTAATGTGACACATAAACTCGAAAATACTTAAAAGCCTTAACTAGTGCATATGCTTGTTTTTAATTCAAGTTGTACTTTAATTCAACATCCCTTAAATCACGACTGAAAAATGAAATTGGCTGCTCTAAACCTTCTTTGTTCTTATGTAACAAGATAGCTACAATTGTTTCTTCTGAAGCATATGAAAAAATCAAAAAATATTTTTCAAAATCAAGACTAATCAAAACTGGAGCTTCAGTCAAGGCAGACATGATCGCTGAAAATGAATTCTTTGCTTCATCTCACCATTTAAATTCTGCATCTTTTTCAGCAAGACATTTATGTGTTTGATTAGCTCTGCAAAGTTAGGAACAAAACACCTTAGAAATTTTATTTTCCCTAAAAATGACTGCAATTCTTTTTTATTCTTTGGCAAACCAATCTTCTAAATAGATTCTACTCTTCCCGGATCAATACAGATGCCACTTTATATTCCAATATGTCCCAATAATTCCCTTCTTGGACAACAAACGATGACTTTTTTGTGTTCAAGGACAAACAAAACTTTTGCATTTGTCAAAAACTTGTTTCAAATGTTTCAAGTGGTCTTCATCAGATTTTGAATAGACTATGATGTCATCCAAATAGATGACTAGAAAACTGTCTTTTTCTCCCGCAAAGGCAATATCCATTTCTCGCTGAAAAGTTGTGACTGCATTCATCAGTCCAAATGGCATTTTGTTGTACATGAATGTACCCCAGGGTGTGGTAAATGTTGTCTTTTCTCTGTCTTGCATGTCAACTGAAATTTGAATATAGCCTGAAAATCCATCAATCATTGACAATATTTTGGATCCTACAACCTTTTGCAAAATATAATGTATCTTGGGCAGCGGATAGTTATATTTTAATGAACACAGGTTCAGGTTGCAAAAATTGACACAAATTATTATCTCTCCATTCTTTTTCCGAACCGGGACTATATTAGCTACCCAGTTAGAAAATATCAAAGGCAGAATTAATTTTTCTTCCCATAATTTTCTAATTTCTTTCTCAATGATTGGGAGCAGCATGGGATTGATATGTCTGATTTTTTGTGCTATAGACTTTGCATATGTTTTCAAAGGAATCTTGTGCTCCATTATGCTTCTATCATAATTTTTCAACTCACTATAAGACCATGTAAAAATATCAACAAATTCTTTCAGCAGCTTGATATATTTTGTTCTGGTTTCAAGGGAAAGGAATTTAGACACTTTGACTAATTTTGGCTAATCTTCTATGCCAATGTTACATTATATTGTACTCTCTCCATCAACTTTACTTTCAATCTTGAGAAAAACATCATTATTATCAAGCAATGTTTCTAAAGGAACTAAGCCTTTAGGAATATAGTTAGTTTTCAGATCTATAATGTTCTTCCCCGCCATGGTTTTCTTAAAAGGCCTGCTATTTTAATTTTCAACAATGTCCTACTCATCATAAATTTGTATGTCTGCAAACTCTTCAACACACTCTAAAAATTTATGAATTTCCTTATCATCCTCAAATATTTTCCAGTATTTGATGTTATCAGCAATTGAAGGCCTATTTTTTATTTGAACATCATAGAATGCCTTGACATCTAGAGGAACTTTGAAATTACTAGTAGCAATAGCTAGTGAATCAGCAATTTGATTTTCCTCTCTAGTGACAAAATTTATATTAAATGCTGAAAAATAATTCTCAATCAAGTCCCAGACTTCATTCCTATAAATTTTCAACTTGGAATTTTTCATTTGGTAGTTTTTTCTCACCTGCTTTATCACCAACTTTGAATCACCAAAAGCAATTAGTTTCTCCGCTCCCAAATCTTTCACTGCCTTCATATCCAGCAAAAGTGCCTCATATTCAGCAGTGTTGTTAGTGGTAGAAAATTGCATTTTATATGATATATTTACCCTTTTCTAAGTGGGAGAAAAGAGGACTACACTGGCTCCTGATCCTTCTCTTGAGGAGGATCCATCATTGTACAATTTCCAGATTTTTCCTCCCTCTAAATGTTGCTCATTTGTACCTTGAAAGTGTTTTTTTTTTCAGTTATTTCAGGTTGGAAATTGTTATTATCAGCAGCAAGGTGTAGTATTGATGACCCCAATTCCTTTTCTTCAGCATATATGGGATGGTTTGAAGGATTATGCTGATCACTAATGATGTAGGCCATTTGTTTATCACTATACAGCCTCCTGAATTCCCCTCCAAACACTGGGATGGTGGCATATTACATGTCCATCTGAAGGGTACCTCCCAATTTTTTAGACCAAGATCTGGAAAGTAGCATCCCAAATCTAGAAGGAATGTCCACAACTATAATGTCCATCACTAAGATTTTCATAGGTAGTTGGGTAAGAGAAACAACCAAGTCCTTAATTACTCATAGTCACTTGAATTTTTTGGAATCAAAGGTGTAGAGTTCATGGTATTGCTTGGTGATATCTAATACCAATTCATCCATCACTTTCTTTGGCATCAGATTGTGATAAGCCCCAGAATTTAAGAGACAATTATGTAGTAATTTTTCATGTATATTGAGTGACAGGCAAAAAGGTGGTGAGTTTTCATCATTTTGGTCTTGGACATGACAGCCTAGATAAATAGTGGGATGCTCATTCTCAAGGTTGACTGAATCAGGAATGAGAGGTGGATGTAGAGGACTTTTAAAATACTCTTTATATGCTGGATTTTTCAACAATTCCAGAAACGGGACCGAAATTTTGATTTTATTCAATTCAGATTTTAAAATGAAATAAATTGGAACTAATTCCTTATTTTCTGCAGTGATTTTGACAATTGGGGTAGAATTTTGGAGTGGAGGAACCTCATTGACTTTGGCCTTCTGTTTGGAATATTGTTTCTCTAAATCTAATTTTTGTTGAGGTTGCTGAACATGGCCTTTAGACCTAAAAAGATCATTTATTTTTTGAGCTTCTTGTTGTTTTTTATTATTTTGTGCATAAATTTGAACATTCTCATCATCTAAAAACAAATAAATCCTTGACTGGTCTTCATATTCTTGCAAATTCAAATAAGTTGACTGTGAGGTTTCTCCTACAAGGTTTATTTCTTCATTTTCTTCCTCATGTTCTTGTTGCTCTTCTTCAACAAAATTGTTTAAAGGAAGCTAAACATTTTGATCATCAACATTCCTCCTTGGGCCTTGTATGATTTTTTGAGGTTTAAAAGGCCTCTTGAAGGGAGCCTGATTTCTATTGGCCTCAATTTGATTGGCTCTAGCAGTTGGTTTGTTTTCTAGCTCTAATTTTGTCATCTGAGAGGCAAGTTCCTTGATCAAATTATACATTTGATCAATCTTTTCTTCTGTTGTAAGATACTTAGAAGAAGAATTTTTTTCTTCTCTCATCTTATTTTTTTTCTTTTGTTTCCTTTTCTTCCTCTATTTAAATTTATTAGAAGCCAGAGATTATACAACACTCCAATTGCAGCCTCTTGCATATCCATCAATGTTTGTGCTTTCTCATCCCTTAGCCATAAATAAAACTAAGAATCTAGAGCATTTGCAAAAGTTATCATAGATGTAGTCTAAGGAGGGTTAATTTCTTCGGGAATTTTTTGATAAATCTTATTAAACCTCTTGGTAAAATCAGCCAATGACTCATTTGGTTTCTTCTTCAGAGTTCCAAATTTTGTAAGGTAGTACACATACTATTTCCTATTACCCCATTTCTTCACAAATATTTCCTCCAGTTCATCAATTCCTGTTATTATTTTTGGGGGTAGACTTCTAAACCATTAACGAGCTTCACCATCCAAGACATCTTCATGTTTGACATTATGGTTGTCAGCATAACTATAGAAAGCCACTAAATGTTCCTCAACAGAAACTCCTTCTCCCTCCCCAGTGTATTTTGGAATATATTTCAAGTAATATCCTTGAGGGAGTGGATGCAACATTTGAGGAATAGCAAGTGGAGCATATCTTGTAGCCACTATCTGTTGCATCCTTATCAGGGTAGACCTAGCCATATTTTGCTGATATACAGTTGATGGATGACCGATTGATTTAGCCGTTTGGGAAATTGGAATTACAATTTGTGGATTATGAATCTGATTTAGGATAGTATAAAATTGGAAATATTGAGCTAATTCTTCAGACTTAGGGACTGAAAATAGTGGATTCTCAAAGAGATGAACAGAAGATGCATTGACTTCACCTTCTACAGAAGAATCAGATTCAAAATTTGTCACTTGAGGGGATGAGGTTAATTCAACTTTATTTTGTTGAGCTAGGAAGTTAGATAATTTGAATGTGAGGCCTTCAGGAACACTCTCTTCTAGTGGATGAGAAGAGGATGAGCCAACCGTTGGATTTATAGATAAAGGAAAATATTCTTGTTGAGGAGTGATGAAAGACTGGTATTCAGGATGATTTTGGAGGAAATTTAAAATGGTCTTAAAATCTTCTTCAGTCAAAACATCCCTCTCAAGAAAAGGTGAAATTTCCAATACTTGCTCTAACTCCCCTTCAGTTAGCACAAACTCTTATGTTCCCTTATTGATACTTAATAACTATGTTTTTCCTCTTTGACTGAAATGGTGCTTACTTTGGATTTACCAATTGAGCAATGAGAAAAACTTTTAGCTGAGCTTAGATTAACAACATCTAATTTATCTTCTATGGAACCAATTTCGATTTTAGATTTTTCAGCAAGATCTTTTGAAACTGAAACTTCTTTTGATTCTAAAGTAGATGAGGGTACCTTTTGATTTGGAATGTATTTTTTGGTACCTTCTTCACTGACTGAGAAGTGGCCTCAACTAATCTCTATTTTTTTTTTACATCTTTAATGATCTTCTCTGGGTCTACAACTGGGGTCACAGTATGTGATCTCTGATTTATCCTTGTAGTTATAGGTTTTGAAACCCCTTTTCCTCTCTCTGGAGTCGCTAGGTTAAATAATTTGTAGTCTTCTTCAAGTCATCAATTCTTATTCACCATTAATAATTGACATTCAGCAATTCAAAACAAGAGACATCAGGAGAATACTTCATTTCAAGGCCTTCGTCTCCTGGAAAACGCACCAAAAGATGTTGGCGCTGGAATTAGCACTTGGACTACAACAAGCACCTCACCAGACATATCCTAAACTCTAAGGCAATTTAATGATCTGTTTTATGAGATTGGTAGGTGGTTTAAACTCTTATTCACTAAAAAGAGATTTCAGTCAAATCCAAAGTTCTACTAATGAGGATATTTGATCATGATGTGGTGGGAAAGAGTGATTTTGTAGCCTATGAGAATAATAAAATGTAAAATGAGAGAAGAAACAGTAGGTCTACAAAGCATAAATCTACTGAATTTGGTAGAAATTAACACAAGTAGCAGTTTAACGATATTTCATCAAGAGAAAGTTATTTCCAGTCTTACAATATTCTCACTGAAATATTATAAAAGATAAATTTCATGAGTGATGCTATTTCCATTGTTATTATATATATTTTACCAAGAAGGCTCATTGTGTGAGACTAACAAAAATTGATAAAACACATGAAAATGTCAAGAGATTGATAAAAACTCATAACAGCATGAGGAATTGCAAACTGCCACTGAAGGTAATAAGATATGGAAACACAAGTGGAAATTCACAATACACACACCAGATGGTAATAAGTCCTCAGAATTTTTTGTCTATTTCATTCACTAAAATTAGTGTTGATCATATGAGTTAAGATTCTAAAACAACGAACCCTTACTTCATAGCATTTTGTCACATATATACAAAAATATATAACTATCATCCCCACAAAAGGAGTAAATATGTTCCTAAAAGTTATTAACATCTCGTGCAAGAGATGAGGCTATCCAATAAATTTAATACAAAGTGCTATGACTTAATAAAAATAAACAACATCAAGAATAACAGTTTGAAGTGGTTGTATGATGTGGCAGTCTATACGAAGATTCCTCCTCTGTTCTGGTGTAACCAACTCCACAAAAAGTGTAAACAGTAATGAAAGTGATGTGTGTCAGGTCCTTGAATGCTGCCTGGTGCCTCGAGGAAACGTGTTGGTGCTAATAGTAATGGTAGAAATTTGTTTCATGGAAGCTATGTCGATGTTCCTTTCCTTTGGTTTCTTGTTTGTCATGATAGGGATGGAGGCGGATTAAAGATATAATGGGGTTTCATTTTATTAGAGGGAGATTTTTATTAAATAAATGATGAGCTGGTGGAGAAAAACCCTTTATACATATATCGCAATCGTAGATCGGGGT
This sequence comes from Pinus albicaulis, assembly GCA_034641835.2. NCBI lineage: Eukaryota > Viridiplantae > Streptophyta > Pinopsida > Pinales > Pinaceae > Pinus > Pinus albicaulis. Next base: position 460,817,595 of record CM076581.1, read on the forward strand.
TGAAACGTTTAAACATAAGACACAAGAAGGAAGGAACGTGATTTGCGATTGATTATTTCTTTCTCTTACTTGTTATGTGATTGTGTGATCAAATTTGGTTTCCGCAAATTGTATAAGGATTCAGTATTTTGTTTTAGTATATTACAAGATCAAATTGAATCCCTTTGGATAATTTCTACATAAACTAATAAAACCTTTCCTGGAGCTTGTTATCAGGCCTGGTCGTGTTGGGAAAGGTATTAGAAAGGGTCGTTGTATCCTCCTAGTAGCCATGGAGGTCGTTCCCTCTTAACAAACACTCCTTATAGGTTGGTGTTGGCCTTTTACTACGGAGTTTCCCCTTTCAAATTTTCTGTAGAAACGGTCTTGTTGGTTGATGTTTGTGCCTTCTTCTCAGGGCCAGAAGTTCCAAGGTTACCTCATTACTTTTCCTTCGTTTTCGGAGACCCTGGCATCTCAGGTTTGGGAGGCTTAGATCCTAGAAAAAGAGAGTCTAAGTTGTTTGAGTTCTCTGGTGAATTAGATGAAGCTAGAAGTGGGGGAATAATTATATGCATAAGAATTCCTCCCGCAACTGATGAGTATTTTCCCAATCAGAGTCCCAATTAGACTCTTTCTCGTTTAAATGGTTGTATACTCTTCAGAACAAAGGCCTGGTTGCCTATGTTATCTAAAAACCAAATTTAAACTAAAAAAATATGAATAATATAAGGAAAATATATGATTAATCTAAGGAAAACTATGATTAATATAAGGAAAATCCTATCCTTGATCAACTGATATTTTCTTGAGAAGTAGGCAGCCTTTCCTCATCTTTATAATCTTTGTTGTTGAGACTGAGTAATAGGTGGGGTGCATGAAATTTGATATGTTTTTCCCATTTTGAATATACCTGGGAAACAACAGAAAAGTGAACGAAAGGAAACTGATTAATACTAATTTTGTAGCTAGAAATCAACCCTTGGACCTTTTTATTTTTCTTCTGATACTTGATTTAAAATTTGTAATTATCTTAATTTGCTCAAAACGCAGTTGTAGAAATTTCTGGAAAGTTTGATGTTTCCATACTTTAATCCTTTTGATGTCTACCTGATCCTTTGTGATAAGATATTATGTTAGTTGCTTTAATTCTTTTGGAGCAGTCTCCTTCAATGGCTTTGAAGATGGTAGATCGAATTCTTCTATAAATTTTGTTACTTTCTCCCAAATTTTCAAACATTGTCCTTTTGTTGTTTGTAACCATTTTCTGATTTCTTTAGCTTCATATTCCATGTGGCTTAAGGATGCAAGCATCAATATGTTATCTATCTTTGAAACTTTTGAAATTTCATTAGATTGAAATTCCTTTTCCCAATCTAGAATAGGCAGAAATTTGTTCTTAATAGATTTTTCCTCTTCTATTAATGAATCAATTTTTTCATTTAAGTTTTCAATTTCATGATAAAATCTTGAAATTTTTATCCATATTTTTATGTAGATTTGATTGATTTTTCCTTTAAATTAGACAAATATTTAAAGCTTGCTCTTTGAAAATTACCAGAATTTTTATAGATTCTTGATTCTAACCAAGTTGATTCTAAAGAGATTTGATTTGCTTGTAGTCATGATTTCAAAATTACTTTTAGCTTCTTCCTTCCATATATGAGTTTGTTCTTCATGCATTTTCCTTAACTCTTGAATGTGTTGTTTATGTTTTGATTTTACCTCTTTCAATTCTTTCTGAAATTGATTTTGTTTCCCTTTCTACAATGAATCATTGAATTAGAGTTGCAGAATGCTTCTACAAATTCACTTCATTAAACAATTCACTTTTCTCCAATTTCTTCTATAAATCTTTAATATTTTGTAGATTGTTATCATATGAAGTTGAAATCTCATTCGAATGATATTGGTTGTAGTTAACAAAAGCTCCAAAGGCCTGAGAGGATTCTTGGGATTTTTCTTTCACATCACCTTATGCTTGCCAGCTGAATTCAGAAATAGTCTCTAAAGAATCATTTTTTATTTTCTTTGTTCGTCTTACTATTGAATTTGTTTGAGAATTGAAATAATAAACTATCATAGAAGGAATTTTATCTCAAACTGCCTCTAAATTAGAAACTAGTTTGAACAGAAATAATTCTGAAGGAATCTTGGTAGAAATGGGTGTTATAGAGGTCTTAGGAGATGTATTTGAAATAGTATCTATCTTTTCATGGGATTACATTGTCTCCTCATTATTCTTTGTGGAAATTTCACTAGATATTTGCTTCTCTTTCTCCTCATTAACTTCCATTTCTTCGCATGTTGTATTTTTTGGTTTCCTTTGTGCTTTGTTTCTTCAGGGGAATTAATTTCAATAATTTCTTGTTCAGTTGTTCTTCCCTTTTCTATTGTTTTGTTTTTACTGCACTTTCCTACTCTTTTTTTTCAGAATTTCCATTTTTGTGACCTCTGCTTCCTTACCTATGACAACAACATATTTTATTTTTTCAATTTCACCCCTTTGTTCCTTTTTAGAAACAACATAAGGATCAGAAATGAGTTGGTTGAAATTAAACTGAAAAAACTCAGAAGCATTTAACTGTTCAAAAGAAATGTTGAAAAGTAGACCTTTATATTTTAGTAAATTTTCCAATAGATTTTCCCTAAACCTTTGCAACTGGTCTCTTTCAACAACATGCTAAAAATCATTTCAATATCTATGAAAAATTCATCAAATGGAGGTTCCCGATCAGTAAATATTTTCATATAGTTGATTTTTATATAATGATTGTTAATAATTCCATTAGGATCATAGTCGTAGTGAGGTAAATAAAATAACCAAAATTTTTGAAGCTCTTCAGATTCCTTGAATCCATGCCCTCTATCTTTGATATTTATGTCACCAAACTTCATTGGAAAACCAGGCAAAAAAATTTGTTGCAGTTTACTTAACTTTTTAGCTTGGCCATTTAAAATAGTTTGGTTTGCAATTTATCTGAGAGAAAGATTTTCAAGGATCTAATGGGGTAAAAGGTGAGGACAAACCTCACTTTCACAAACTCTGATATAGGAAAATAATTCCTCCACAAATCAATGACCAATAGAAGCTAAGCCTTCTTTCAAATTTTGACTAATTATGGGAGGTGTTTTTCCAAATAGGATTTCATGGAAAGGAATTAAGACATAATGGAAAATATCATAAAAATTAAATTTAAAACTTAACTCCCACATGATAGGAGCATAATTTTGGATGGTTAGCTACTAATCATATGGGTAGTTCCATCTTATGAGTGGGAATGGAACTAAGTAAATGACAACATATCTCATATAGGAAGACATACATAAATTTTGTTTGTATCCAGGGGGAAATGATAATGAAAATTTTAATGAAACTGTGATATTTTGTGACAAAATATCAACCCAGTTTAGACGTTTCCCCTTATTTAAAATGATAGGGATTATTGCGATTCATTTGGTTTTACAATGTTCAGGATCTTGCTCCCCATAGTATTTGGTTAGCATTTTAATCAGAAACCTTATTGGTTTCTGTTATAGGTCAATTTGGGCATCATCCCCCAAGACCTGGACAAACTGAACATCATCCCCAGGACCAATGAAATAGGGTCAATCATCCCCTTATATTTCAGTTGCTATATGCCCTAAGTGAATAAAATTTCATTTGTGGCTTCAATTGTGAGATTTCCAAGGTTTTAAGTATATATTATATGACCCACTGACTCACCAACGCTCATCTGCAAGGGAATAAATGTGTTGCAGTGTCAATTCCTCCATGCAAGGGTGCACTGCAATGCACTTCCCGACACTCAAGGGTGCGTTGGTCACCTAGGAGAGGAATTCTCATTATTCCGGGAATATCCACATGGCCATTGCCTTCTAGAAGAGTCCATAAGTTTCATACTTCGAATCCAAGTGTCCATCTAACACCTCTAAACTTGGAAAAATTTCTTGCCTATTATTAGAAAGTCATTCATTGAGAAACTACCATCATTTTCCCTATAAATTGAGCACTCATCCTAGTGCTAGGGAGGAAGAATTTTGTGCAAAGTTATGTTGTTGGATTCTCATTTGATAAGAGAGTGAAAGTACTGATATGATGCTGAGATGATGCTGGATGTGATGAGGCTGGAATGAAGTTGGAGTAGGTTGATGACAAATCAATCCATTGGTTGTAATATTCTCCTCCTACTCGTTAATAAAGATTTTTTTTCATTTTCCCATAAATATGTATTTATTTCTTGTGCAATGTATTCTTGAATGATGTATGTATTTCAAATCTAATCGGTTTGATTTGAGTCAAATAAGTAGATACTTGTATATTGTATGTTTTTTTTGTTCTCTATTTGTGTTTGCAGGAATTGATCTAGCGACTTGCGTTGGATTAGGAGTGAGGGCAACAGCAAAAGAAGGAGAAGGAGAAGCAAAAGAATCACAAGTAGGCTCCTTTCCCATTCTGTATATTTTCGTTTTTTAGAGAAAATAATAGTTATTATTTCCTCTGTTGTTCTAAGTGATAATTACCACACTTAGAGAATTTGGTTTATCCGTAGATCACAATTCTGTATAACAAATTGGCAACTCCGTTGGGGAGATCCCATCATTCCTGGTGTTTTTCCCTCTGTTTATCTTCATCAGTAGCATCTAATTTTTTTTATCAGTCATTTGAATGAATAAATTGCATTAGAAGTGTGTCTAGATGCTTGATTTTCAACCATAGCTGTGCCCAACGCACTATTGGTCAAGACACAATGCATTGCAATGAACTATCTCCCACTCAGGTGTGCTCTGCAACGCACTGTCTCCCCTTAGAGACTGTGTTTCCCCCTCAGCCAACCAAATTCCATCAAAATTCGTCATTGATTTCAGTTTCAACCACTTGTTTGTTGTATTCACAGATGTTTGATAGCACTTAGAGACCAGTAAACTTTCATGTTCTTCCTCCTTTGAAAAGTAATTTGTTCAATGTTTCATTAGTGTTTTTCTTTATCATTGGAAAATCAAATTCAAAGTAGTTCATTTTTGTATTAGATCAATTTTATTTTCAAAAAGGAAATTGTTGTTTCATTCCTCGTTTCCTGTAGGAAAATTGTAGTTCCATTCTTCATTTTCCTAGGATAAATTGTTGTTTCATTCCTCGTTTCTCATAAGAAAACATTTGTTATATTGATTTGTGCATCTAGTTTCCTTTCTTTCATTCACATTAAAGGGAGCTGAAAAGAAAAACATGCATGTGAAAATAGTGAATTGTGTGTTTCATAGGAAAAATTTAGGAAAGCTGCATTTAGTTTGTGCTCTTTGTTGTTTTCTCAAAAACTGATTGCTATTTCCGTTAGGAGCTAGGATTTTCATTGAAAAAGATAAATTGAAAAGTTTTCTTATCATTTAGTTTTCATTTTTAATAATTTCCATTACATAACATGGTGAACCTCAAAGACAAACTTTTAAACAAGGTCAACATAAAATTTACATCATCAACCTAAGAAAGCATTGGAACATTAACGATAACTTTTAGAAGGTCTAGGCTAGAGACATGTTCTAGCGTCATTAGACATAGCAGTTGTCGCTAACTTATCTGTGATACATTATGAGTGTGTTGTGACCAGCAACAACCCCCCTTTTATTTATTATTAGTAATAATACTAAATAAATGGGGACCCTTAGTTAAAAATCCAAAAAAGTCAATTAGGATTTGTTTGCCTTTCAAATAAAACTTTCTATCATAAACTTATAGAAATCCCTTAGAAAGAATATTTAGAAACACTTAAGTTTATGATAGATTATAATAAAATTGCTCTTGAAACAATATAGCACATCCATAAAAAAATAGTATATATAAAACGCATTGATCGCAGATCGCATAGCGGAGAAAACAGAAATGATTAATAAATATCTTTTGCGCTCTTATCAATTCTGTGCTTTTTCGATTGTGCGCTTTTGCGATTTTGCGCTTTTGCGATATGCGCTTTTGTGCTATTGCGCAATTTCCACTTTTGCGCTATTTTTATGACTGCGATGACTTCATTTTGCGATATTGCAATATTGCGCAGCAAATCGCAGATCGCAATGTCGCAGATTCATGTAGGCGGGCTATCCCAAGGCAATCTTCCCATATGTCAAATCCGTTATGCGCTTTAATGATTATATTAAATGATTGGATTGATTATTAATGTGAAAAGAGATTGTGTTTAGATTGAAAGTCGTTTCACAATTTAAATATTATATTTTATCCGCTTTCACATTCAAAACAGTCTCATCACCTTTCTTATATCATTACTCTCATTTATTCGTAAAACGCAGGAACGAAGGAGTAGACCACTATACAAAGCTTCCGCTAAACACTATGGGTAAGAAGGAGAAGAGCTCAAGTTCCGAGAACAAAGAAATGGCTTTGCTATAAGCAGACACTGCCTGTAACAAGGATGCCGGTATATCCACTTGGGAGGGAATGTATAAACTGTTAGAAGATGAAAACCCCGTGGTGATAAAAGTTGCAGCTACAGCAGGTTCAAAGGATACGTCTGAAGCAACCCTTAGAGACTCAGCTTGCTCATTTCTACATAGAATAGCAGCAAGGCCAAGGATTCTCCCATATACAGACATGGTGAGATGGGTGCTGGATAGCACAGATATTTCAGACAGACACTTTAGAACTCCATCTGAAGAGTTAATTGGGTCATTCACCATAGAAGATCTGAGATTAATGTATAAGCTGCCAAAACCTCAGGCAACTTTCAACAAGCAATTTATGGAAGAGTTTTCCAAAGAACACTCAAATTTGGCAGAATGCACAAAGGAGTGGACCAAAAGAAGTGAACCATTGAAGAAGAACAAACAAGGTATGTACAACACGGGTTCACTTACCTCTCCTTATTGTTTTACTGCTGCCATGTTATGCAGGATTTTTGGAAAGCCTAACATAAATATGATCTTACCCGAATGGCTTCCTTTGTTGAATGCGGTTGTTAATTCTACAATTGTAGATTGGGCCAAAATCCTATCTGATAATCTCACCACTGCTATTTTTCATTACCGGTCTAAACGAAATGATTCCCAACGGCTTTATCCACCTTTTTATTTATCTGCTTATCTCATGGACGCCATCTGCTATGTCTCTAAATTCCCTGTGATGGGCTGGAAATGGACTATCGACTATCCTTTGCCCATTCATGTGTACCATAAAGAACTATGGGAGTCTAATTTTGTCCCCCATTTTTACCAAATTTGTCATGGAATAATGCTGCCATTGTACAGAACATTGTATAATAAGGATGCCCCGAGGTTATCCTCGGAAACAGAGGTTGATATTCTCCCCGTCGCAAGATGGTTTGGAGAAGAATTGTTCACCTATATTAGGGTTTTTGGAATTTATGCTTCTCCCCATGTTTTATCCTTATATGTTCCAGATAGACTTGTAGCTCGGGAAATTGCTTATCAGACCTGTGGCCAGGGAGGTATAACAAAAGATTTAAAAGACAAGAAAAAGGGCATTTGGCCACAATTTCCCATAAAATGTGGAACATTTTCACTGTTGGATATTGGTCATGCATTTCACGAGATAGGCAACGTTACATGCCTACAGCTGTTCAAATTCTCAAGAAGGTTATTTGACCCAAATGATATTGTTAAGAATTTTACCAATGCAATTAAAGTAAGGGAATTTGTCGGGGAGCAGGATCTTTTTGATGATATGTTCCAAGCAAGAAATTCATTCAAAGAGGTTTTGAATTCAGCTAAAGCGCAGCTATCTCCAGAGGATTTTCAGGAATTCAAGCTGTACAGAGAAAGGAGACTAATTCCTATTCCTTTCGATAGTCTACGCTTAGAGCCCGCAAGGGAGCAAACTCCTAGTGTTAGTCTTAACGGCAGTTCAAGTACAGGTAAATCCAAATCAAAATCTGACAGAGATTCTGAACACTCCAATAAGTCTAAAGAAAAGGAAGATAAAATGGAAGAATCCATTAAATATTCTGCACAATCTAAAGAGCTTACTCAACAGCAAATTTTGACTTCTCAACAAACAAATCCTCCTCCACCCAATGTACAGCAACAGCCAGTCACCATTGAGTTAGATAAAGAATGGGAAACCTTTAATAAATTGATTAATGTAGAAGGACAGAATGTACAGACCCCTGTCCAGACAACCAAAGTTTTGAACACAAGAACAAGCAGCACAGTCACAGTGACAGAGCACATACCAATCACACCCTCCTCTGAAATTGTACTTAATGTAGAGGACATTCCTCCTCTGGATGTATTCTACAGCCCAAAATACAAAGTAGTAGTGAAGAGACAGAGAAAAAAGAGAAAAATAGAAAGTGCAATTGCTACTGAAGCAGAACAAGTAGATGTTTTATGGAAAGATCCTGCCACAGAGCCTACTCATAATCTCACTAAGTTATCTCAAATAACAGGAGCTTATGCTTCTGCAACAATTGATAAAGCAGTTGAGATACAACTTTTGTTGGATGAAAAAGAAGAACAGATAAAAGCTCTATAACAACAATTGCAACAGGTACAGACCAATAAGGAAGCACAATTAAAACTTGAAGAGTTACAACAACAACTTCAAGAAATGCAAACAGGACATCAAAAAAGTCTAGCTGATAAATACAAACAAATACAGATTATCCAAGAACAACATAAGGATGATCCTAAGCTTCCAGAATTCATTTCAGAAACCATCTCTTTGAACAATCAACTACTGCAACAAGAAGAAGTTTTCTGCCAAAAAATATTGCAATGGAATTCTTTGTGCCAAGAAAGCGATAAAATCACAAATCATGTCGTAGATTTACGAAATTATTATGATTTGATTAATGAAAAGATCAATGATTATCTAGCATGGCAAAAGACAGAAGAAGGCAGAAAAGCTGGTGCACCCATCATTAACGAGAACCATAAAGAAATATTGTTTAATAATTGGGATGCACAAATCAGAAGGGAAGAAAAGGCAGCAGAGGAGGCATCTACAATGGCAAACACTCTCACTGATTGTGTAAATGACAATTTACACAAAGCTAACTTGATTTCTGAAACTATTCCAGGATATCTCCCACAGGCAAATCAACTGCAAACAGAATGGAGGCAAAAGGCAGAAGAAAGAGCAAAATCCATCCAAGGGATGACAAGATTGAATTGGGACTCATACTGGATGTACTTGGTGAAGCCACACAGTCAGCACAGTGCGCTCAATTGTATCATCAATGCTACAGAGAAGATTGCTCCTATGCTTGCCGACTCTGTCTTTTCAGGACAGTTGAATTCTGAAGTCGATCAACCGCATCTTCTCAAAACTATGCTAGATGCCTGCAAGCTTAAAGATCAAGTTAATAGATAGATAGATTTAGTTTTAATTTCACTGTATTTTAGCCTAGGAAAAGGACGGTCATTAAACCGAATCCTTAATTTTTGTAATAAACTATTTTTAGAGTTAGTTAAGTAGTATTTAAACCCCTCTCATGCATTTAGAGAGGGGTCCTGGATCTTAATATTTTTGGACTTGGAGATTGCATTTATGTACTCCATTGTCTTATATATTTTTTGAAAAGGATCACATCTGGTGATTTTCATGCGGAACTATCTTTGAAGTGTTGCATTTCTGTACCTTGGAATTTGGTTTTGCATTAGAGTTATTGGATAGAGTATCAGATTGCATTTGAAAGTCTTCAAGATGAACAAGGTATTTCTATCTGTTCACGGTTGATTTCTTTTGTTTTATGATAATCGTTTTAAAATTGCTATCATTTATATGTATATTGGTTTTCACAACGCTTCCTTTTATATATCATTTCTGAGTATAATTGAAACGTTATTTTTCATAGTTACATATAAATGGTATACAATGATGAATGCAATATGTTTATATAACTCTGTTTAATTTCTTAAACAGAGTTATCTTTATTTGTTTCTGCATATTTCAATTTAATTAATAATACATTTTCATGGTTATTGTTGAATTGAAACAATCTTAAGTTGTATTCACATATAATTACCTGGGTTAGTGTTAGAATTTCTTTATCAGTATTTAGCTTAAATTAGATAGTTTTATTTCAGTTAGTTTAGTCCCATTTCCACCCATCCAATCCAATCCATTTCGTTACAAGGAAACTGGTCCTTTAAATCTAGTCGGAGCCACCACACCAAACGGAAAAGGAGCTGTCTTAAGGTCCCGACCGGGTGGTTTTCCCCGATGTTTGAAGCAGAGATTTTCTAGGCTTCAACAGAGTGTGATACCTCACTCCACGTACGTAAGTATATCGGATCTCGTCCACGTACCTTCAGGTATATAGGGTGGTGTTCTTGTACGAACAGTATAAGGGAGTGCTCTCACTATGTGGTTTCGCATTAGACAACGCTAATACAAAATTGGGCCTCCATGTACCTTAGGGTATATTTGGGAGGAAAAATTTAGGTTGCTATCCATCCATAGGTAACTGAGTCAGCCACCTTGTAACTTGTGATACACCAAACACAGTATTCAGGGAGATTTTCTGCCTATACTTCTTGGTTCGCCATTAGTTATTCTGTAATTCACAATTACTTGGTAAATCTTTTGCCTAGAATTACCCTTTTATTTTGTTTATTTGATTTTTTCATAAAATCAATCAGCCATCGTGGAAGAAGAACATCCCTTACCCCGTCATTCGCGTAGAATAGCACTTAAACCACCTTTACCACCGAAAGCCATTTCTGGTCAGCGAAGGCGACATTGTTCTACTGAAACTAGTACTATAAGTACCTTTGGTGTGACATCATCATCACATATACCAAAAACGTCTCGAGTTGTTTCTACAAATCCTGGTTCATCTACTGTTGTCGAGACGGAGTCCTCATAGCTACCTATGGTCACGATCCATCCAATCAGTGAGACCATACCTCCCAAACCCAACGTTGTTCAACTAGAAGTTGATCTGGATCCCATCATTCTTTTAGCAAAATATCTAGATCCTAAAGTCGAACAACCGAAATTTTTTCCTATATCGGTCGCTCCACAGTTAATTGTAACCATTGAGTTTCCCATATCATGCAGACAACCACCTGAAATACCTTCAACTCCAACTCATTTTGAGGAGGAGCTTTATCTTTATGAGCCTTTTCATCAATCACCTCACGCTGCTTTCTTTGATCCTGTGTCAATTCAAGTTCCCGTAGATCCTATAGGGTATACACTGGGTCGTATGACCATGGTTGATTCAACATCTTCGGCTTTACCATCTGTTACAGTTGCAACAAAATCTACTATTGGTACCCCATCGATGTTTACCACATCACCAGAGTCACATCTATATGGTGGTCCTTCCATCCCACCTGGTTACCAATATTTATCTGGAACCCTCTCTGGTGCATCCTCAAACACATGGAATTCACCCATGTCATCGTCTGGTATTCTATCTGGTACATCTCGAATGAGTACTAAATGGTTTGATCCTTTATATACATCTTCAGTGCAATATCAAGCTGGTCCATCTGGGTATATTCCATCCAGTACAACCTCAACTGGACTCCCAACATTTGGAGAACAATATATTCCATCTTATTATACTCCTCATGCTAGGGGGAAACCTATGGTCACCCATTTTGACAATACTCTATCCCTTTGTGGTCAACGTAATGTTGGAATGATTGTTTGTCAGTGGCAACCTATTATTCTTATTCAACCACGAACGGTTGTGCATTCATATCAACCGGTTCAACTTGTAGCACCCACATATGCTCCACTTGTTAATACATTATTACCCCTATTGCAGGCTCAGATTTTTGTACCTCAACCATCTCAGGTGGATCCTTCAACCCAATAACCTCAAGTTTTGGTCCCTCAGACTCCAACTCCTTCGATTGGTTTAAAACAACCACCTGTATCCAGAATTATTTATTCACAAGCTGGATTATCTTATTATGGGATGTCATAGCCACAACTAGGTCTTACCTATTCACAACTAGGTCCAAGCTATTCTAGTTTGGGCTATAATATTGGTGGATAGACACCTTGGTAGCCACAAGTGAAAATGCCACAACAATCATTCCAACAACAAGTAGCTTACCCAGGTTTTGGTCAACAAAGTCCTCAAGCATTTTCTTATCAAAACAACCCTTATCTGGGTTATCGGCAACAGATTCCTTATGTTGGTTCTCAAAGGCCTGTTGCCCAAGCAATTCCATAATACCCTGGCTATGCTCAACCTAACTTAAATCGACAGTTTCCTTTTGTTGCAACTTAGAATTACCTGGTTTAAACTGGCTTACCCATGACCCAATCAGCTATGCTCCTTGGTGGCTGGTGATACCACATAAATTACCCTCGGATATTCCTAAGTTCAATGGAAACCCTGGAGAATACCTGTCATCGCATGTTATGACTTATCATTTGTGGTGTTCATCCAACTCCTTAAATGATGATTGTGTTTGACTACGTCTTTTCCAGCGTAGGCTCACTGGTCCGATCGCGAAGTGGTACATTGAGTTACCACAAGTTTTTTTATAATTTCACTGCCTTAGCTACTACCTTTCTGACCCACTTCTAGTTACCCATACGATATGAAACTGGAATGGAACTCCTGACCAATTTTAAACAAACTAATGCTACTCACATTTCTGATCATATTCATGAGTGGCTTCGTTGTCGTAGAATGGTAAAAACATTTATTCGTAATCAACTCCTCGCTGAGTGGTTCATTAAGTCATTGCTTCCATCTATCACCTGAGGATGTGGCTAAGGGTGGCGTTTTCACTGAAGAGTAGGTCATTTCTCATGCCCAGTACTTAGATTTGAATTATACTCAGTCTTACACACTCTATGAGAAAATTGCCAACGCGTTGCAATCTAATTTTATTGTTCCTCCTCCATATAAGGACTCTCATGTCGCAGATGGTATGATAGGTATTGCAAGCACACATCACTCTACTACACCTGATCCTGCACCTTCTTTCGAAATTCATGGTGTTTAATCTAACAAAGGAAAAAGTGACAAGCAACCTGGAAGTAAGAAAAAGGGGAAAGCAAAGAAAAAGAAAAATTCAACCCCACAGGAATGATCATTTGATCAACAAACTGGAAACAATCAGAATCCTTGTTACCCTTGCATAATATGTAATGAGGAGCACTTTGTTCAATATTGTCCTCACCACGCCAATGTCTCAAAATTTCCTAAGACCTAGAATGCATCCATTGTGTTGACAGATCCATTTCTGAATCTAGACACAAATATGGTTCCTACAGATCTAGCTTCTAGTTCCCAAGTGCTTATGCTATCTGTCACAAAGCCAAAAACTAATGATTTTGTTTCAACGTGAAATAAAGATTACGATATTCAGGCAATTGATCAACCTACTACCTCGACTACGAATCCGTCTATGGAATCTATTTCGCCAACTACTATTCCTGAGTTAACAATAAAGCCATCGAATCGTCCATAAATTGACATTCAATCCTCGAGCTTGGGCTGCTCAAAATTATAATATAGTTGAAGATTTGGCTCAATCCCCCTCAGCTATGTCGTTACTTGAGGTACTTCAAAATTTTCCCTCCCAGAAGCAGGCTTTGTTGTCGAAAATTGGTGGAATCGATCTAACAGATTCCAATCTTGTAGTCTTTAATCATACAAGCTATGTGCCACAATGACCAAAAAAATTAGCATTCTCCATCCAAGTAAATTTTCTCAATCACCTAGTTCATCATAATATTATTGATGAGGGAGCATCTACCTGCATTATGTCTCTAAACTGCTAGAATTCACTTGGCTCGCCGCGCCTATCTCAATTGCCTACGACATTGAAAGCTTTTGAGAGTCATACATGTAAGCCTTGCAGTATCATCAATAACCTGCATGTCGAACTAGGGGGAAAAAATGTAACTGTTGAAGTTGAGGTCGTTGACGGACCCCTTCACTACAACATTTTACTTGGAAGGCCATGGGTTTACGCTATGACTGCGATCGTCTCTACCTATTTTAAAATGATCGCCTTTCCTCATAAATGTGTTATTACAGTCATCAATCAACTCTCCTTATTTTCCTCCAATTCCCAGGTAACTGGAAGCATTCTGTTAGTTCACACACCCCAGCTAGCACTTAAAAACATTGGTGTAGGGCTCTTAGAGGATTCTTCCCTAATGGGCACCTTTGCATTACCGCCGCCTGTGACGTCAGCAAAAATTGCAAGAATAGAGGCTTGCTGCATGATATCTTCCACTCCATCTGGCTTAAGGAAGATTACCAATGATTCTGAAGATGTTAAGTTGGATGAATTCCTACCACCCGTCCTAATTGAGATGGCATAACAATCAATCTACATGGCTTGGGTGGCGAATATGAAATCATCGTTGTCGATTATTTGGGTCGATCGTTCATTAGATTTTGGTACTCCATCTAATCCTTTTTCATCTACTTTCTTGAATGATGAGAGCATTGTGGAATCCATGATGCAAAAAGGAGAACCATGGGAAGATCATCATCATTGTTCCCATCTTCAGGATTACGAAGACGATAATCTTATTGAACTATATCACCCATCGATCAAAAATTTATTTTTGAATTCTTTTCCTATTAATGCTATCAAATCTAAGTGAAATTTACCAAATATTGAAGAAACCATTTCTATCAATATTTCGACCAAACTCGGTGTTGTAGAAAAAATTCAAGTCAGCGTATCTTGTTCTCCATCAGAACTAGAAACTTATCGTTCTCTCTTTCATGAATTCTGAGATATATTTTCTTGGTCTTACAAGGAAATGTCAGGAATAGATACTAGTATCATTGAACACACCCTTAAAATGTACCCTGATGTCAGACTAGTACGTCAATGCCTTCATCTTGTTCATCCAATGAAGCCTGCTGCCATTAAATCAGAAGTTGAAAAAAATTTGTGTGCTAGTTTCATTTACCCTGTTTGGCTTACTGATTGGGTTTCCAACATTGTGCATCGATTATCGGGATGTCAATCTTGCTTTTCCAAAAGACAACTATCCTACTCCCTTTATCGACCAGATTATTGACGATTCTGCTGGATGTGAAATATTTGTTCTTGGATGGACTCTCTGGTTACAATCGAATCAATATCCACCCAGAGGACCAATATAAGACAACATTCATCTGTCCCTAGGGGGCACATTCGCTTATCGTAAACTCCCATTTGGTTTAAAGAACATAGGGGCAACATTTCAGAGAGCAATGGATTATACTTTCAATGACATCAAGCACATTTTTCAACCTTATCTAGACAATTTACCCACGTATTCACGAAACCAGACTGATCACCCGATGCATTTGAGAGCTATCTCTCTATGCTGCTGACACTACAAAATATGCCTCAATCCACACAAATGTGTGTTTTGTGTTGGTTTTGGTTGTTTGCTTGGATTCGTCGTCTCAAAAGAAGGAATTCGAATCGACCCACTAAAGGTCTAGGCTATTCTTGATTTTCTTGCGCCATCAAATTTACTTCAGTTATAGAAACTTCAAGGAAAGGCTAACTTCCTAAGGAGGTTCATACCCAACTACGCCGAAATGGCTAAAGGATTTACTTTTCTCTTGAAAAAGGGGATTCCCTTCCATTGGGATAAGGTTGTACAAGCTTCTTTTGATGTTTTCAAGGATACACTTGTTCAGGTGTCATTAATGTATCCCCCCAATTATCAGAGTGATTATTTATTATATATCGTCGCGGAAGATACGACCATTGCTATGGTATTGGTCCAAGAAGAAGATGGGATACAACATCCAATATATTATTTGAGTCATAATATCAATGATACGGAAGTGAAGCATTCATACGTCAAAAAGCTCGTCTTGGCGGCCGTTCAAGTTGTCCAAAGTTTTCTCCATTATATCTTGTTCTGAAAGAACACTGTGATTTCGGATTGCAACCCTGTGACATACATTATGACACGTCAATTGCTGGGGGGAAATATTAAAAATGGATCGTCATTTTATAGGAATTTTATTTGGAATTCATCAAATCCAAGTCAAAGAAGTATTTAGTTTTGGCTAAGCTTCTCTGTGACCTTCCCTCTGATAGTACTGCTACTACATAGAAACCACCAATTCCCGATGAGTCTCTATTTCTGATCAGATCATCTGATCCTTGGTAATGGTATTTTATCATTTATCTCCAAACCCATACTTTTCAGCTCGATATCTCTCGCTCTAAACAGTGATGTGTCTGATACCAAGCCAAAGATTATATGATCGTCAGCGATACACTTTATCGTCATGGTGTCGATACGATTTTAAGGAGGTGCCTCACTCATGAGGAGTCCGAGAAGGTTTTAAATGATTTTTATGGTCGGGCTTGTGGGGGACACTTGTCTCGATACGCTACCGTGCAGAATATACTCCGCACCGGATAATTTTGTCCTACCATATTTCGCGACTGCATCCTCGTGGTCAAAAATTTTCATTCATTCTAGATATTTGATGATAAGATCCACAAGTATCCATCTTCAATGCATCTTTTTTTCGTTGTCGGATCATTTTAAAAATGGGGCATTAACTTCATAACCTGTAACCCTCGTTCGTCCGGGGGGCATGGTTATATTATTGTCACAGTAGACTACATTACTAAGTGGGATGAGTCAATGCCTACATTCAATAACACAGGAAAAATAGTTGCATTATTCTTTTTCAATAATTTCATCTCATAGTTTGTTGTTCCACAGGCTATAGTCATAGATCATGGTAAGCATTTTCACAATCACATGATGAATGAGTTGACTTCCAAATTAGGATTGTCGCAAGATAGTTCTACTCCTTATTATCCACAATCCAATAGACAAGTTGAAGCTATTAACAATATTCTTAAGTGAATGCTTCAACGAATGATAGGAGTTCATAAATGAAATTGGCATTTGATCTTGTACTCGGCTTTGTGGGCATACTGGACCTCGGTGAGAAATGCAACCGGATTTACCCCCTTTCAATTGGTGTATGGTCTGGAAGTTATCTTGCCCATCTAATGTGAAATATCATCATTAAAACTCGTTGTTGACATGTTACCTGACACCTCTACTGAAGAAGCGCATATTTTTAACCTCATCCATCTTGATGAAACGCGTCATGAAGCCGCATTAGCCAATGAAGCGCATAAGAGATGAATTAAGGTGCAATATGACCAACATGTCTAGCCTCGCATCTTCTCAGAGGGTGGCCTGTTCTTACTTTATGATCAAGAAGTTGATGTAATAGGTATAGGAAAAGTTGAGCCGTTATGGAATGGCCCCTATATTTTCAAAAGAGTTCTTGCTAAGGGCGCCTACGAGTTAGTAGATTATGAAGTAATTCCATTAGCGCAGCCCGAAAATGGGTTGTATCTAAAATGTTACTATGCTTAAACATGAGTGTAGTAAACTTTTGTATTATATTGTATATATGCTTTTGATTTTCATCTACTGTCTTAGTTTGTTTTTCTAGATTTTTCTTCAAGTTATTAATCCACTTTAAATTTCATCGTAGATGTCTGAATCTTTGGAACCATTCGTTGGGTATGCTGATGGTGCTATTCGTAGTACGTAGAATTTATTCTCTGTAGCATGGGCCATTTTCGCTGCGAGCTACAAGTTAGTGAATTTTCAAGGGATTTGTATCGGTCGATCTGAAAACAATATCGCTGAGTATAGCGAGTTGATCGAACTTCTCTTTGATTCCTTTTCATTTGGTATTAACCACATCATCATTAGGTTAGACTCACAACTTGTTGTACTGCAAGTTACTAGTGTTTAAATTGTTCGAAATCCAACACTACATCGTATGTTCCTAAGAGTTCAAATTTTGGAAATACATTTTGATTTCATTCAATATCAACACATTTCCATAAATTTGAACACATTAACTGACTCCTTAGTGAATTATGTTTTAAACAGACATTTTCAACACATGTAAAGACATATTTTTAATTCACATCACATAATTGAATAGGATTGTGTAATAAACATAGGAAAACATTGAAAACAAATAGATAGATAGTTATAGGTTTTTACAAAATTTGTGCCCAAGAAACATTGGTTATCCGACCTCAAAATGTATGCAAAATGTCAAAGTAAACTAGTGATGCTCGAGATAATAAGCTATTGATCTAGCTATCCTACACAATAATCGCATCCAATGATTAGGAACGCCAATAGTGTGGTGTTGTAGTCTCATAGGAAAATCTTTGTTCCAGAAATCTGGAATCCCAAGATTTAATCCCTCCATGTGCTGTTGTAGCTCAGCAAGAGTCTCAATCATATCTAAATCCCGAAGGACTTCTCTCCCGAGAACCCTCTCTGCTAGCTCATCTGCTCCTTGCTCTGGCTAACCCACTGGTTGAACTCGACCCGTATCTGCATATATCAAAACTTTAGTTTAGTCTTGGGAAACATCAAAATACAAAAACATGTATAAACCTTAGAAAAAATCAAAAAACATGATCAAAACATTCTTACCAATTACACCCCATTGAGCGTCGTCTAGTAGAATCAAGTTTGGGTCTCCTCGGAAATCTACGCCTACGTATGCATACTGATCTATGGATACCATCTGTCGTCTAAACCATGCGAAGAATGTAGTAAATAATATTATGGTCAATTGACCAGCATGTCTAGGCATCAATTCAAGCCATCTCTGCATCCGTGGATCTCTAGGACCAGATATACTCAGTGTAACATGTTGAGGTTGCATCAATGGAATATGCTCTAAGGCAAAGGAAATCGGGATCGAACCATAGTTGAAATTATTCTTCTATCCTCCCTTTGCTTTGGTCAGTTGTTCTTTCATCTGAAAGAGGACAGCTTTAGCCCAGTTAAATATCATTGGTTCTAAACACTCTAGTGCATACTTCATGTATGATCTGTTTGCCACATGTAGTGTAGCGAAACTAGCAAGTTTTGTGATAGTTAACAGGATGGTCCTCAAATAAAAATCACGTACATCAAGGATGTTTATTTTCCCATCCTTACTTGGTTCAGTCCCTGGATGAAAGTGCTGCAGTATGTAATCTCTCACTGTCTCTCCTCTAAGAGCAGATCCTAAAAGAGAAATGGAATGAACGTGGCCTCGATAATCCAGTGAGAAAATAAATGTCCTCCACTAATATTGGGAGCACTTTGTCCCCAATATGAAAATCATGTAGTATCGGATCCCATGAATGAACAAGGAACTCCAATAGTTCCATTTTCTGCCTCATACCCAATAGTCTGAACTACTTTAGCAACCTGCAATCTCTGAGGGCTCTTGCTATACGCGGATCGTTTAGGGAAATCATATTATGTTCTTCATGTTCTCTTTCTCTCCATGTAATCGTCATTTTGATCTAATGAATACCTGAAACACAATCATAACCTTCATTAGGATCCATTTCATGCAAAAAAAATTGGGAAATTTTGGGCACAGAGCAAAAAACAAAATTGAGAATTGCGTCCAATGCACCCCAGGTCAAGGGATAGATCGTTACAGTGCATTTGGCCTTCAATTTCAGTGCACTGCAATGCACCTTTCGATATTCAAGGGTGTTTTTCCCTCTGAGTGTAGTATATTTAACCTAAGGGGCTCAAAACCCTAAAAATTTACCATGAAATGCACAATAAATGATACTAAAAGAAAGAGAAGGTTCATATCTCCAACCTGGATCAAACGACGAGAGGAATCATCCACAGAATCTGTCGCAATCAACCGCTGAAGTTCGGGGGGGAAAACTAGTTCAGAGCTACTAATTTTCAAATGGTAACTTTGGAATGGTGAAGAATATTTTAATTAGTCAATTTGATTATTTCAAATCATATTTAATGTTGTAAATATGGTTTTTATTCATTTTTGCTATGAAACGGGTATTTTTAATCCGTTTGATAGTTTTCTGAATAGATCTTACAACTAATACAGTAGATTAGTCGTGCACACATATTAAAGAATGATTTGACCACAAAGCATAATTTTATCCTTATTTTTCGAGCTTTGATAAAAATGAAAAAGGACTTGAAATGCAATTTTATCTCTTTTTAGAGCTTCGATAACGGCGAAAAAGGAACCCTTGGATTCTTCTTTTAGCACTTTTCAGACTCTGATAATGTGAAAATATTGCCAAGCACTTGTCTTTTCAAGCTCATAAAAGTCAATGAAACGACATCTACTCAGTATAAGTTTAACCATTTTCCAGACTGAGATAGATTATTTATGAAAAAGGAAAACCTTAGTCGAACATGGCTAATAGGTTTTCTCAGGTATCATTTTTACACTTTTTTGGTCCTGAGCGACAAAATTATGAAAAAGGACTCATGGAGTTTTCTTTTTTCCTCTTTTTCAAAATCTCTAAATATGAAAAAGGATTGGGTTGTCACAGTCTTTAGGCTCGTTAAAAGATAAAATAGCGAAGGACTTGTCGATCATGGAAGTAATCAAGTTTCATTTATCACTAGACTCGTTAAATTATTAAATAGCAATGGATTCGCCCGAAGGGTTGAATTATAGATCAAGCATATGTTACCCTCCTCAAGCTTGTTAAAAAATAAAGAGGTACTGGTCGAAAAATGACCAGGGAAAATTTGGGAAAATGAATGGAACACTTTATGGTATCAGGTCGCTCTTGAACATGACACTTTCACTCTGTCATCATGAATTTTGGGTTGGATAATATTCTTGACGGTTCATTCATACCTATGGTTCATCATATCTTCACTTTGGTTTGGGGTCAATGCTGCCAACTCATCTCAAGTATCATCGATATGTTCAAGAGAAGTCATCTAATAAAATCCTCATCCTTCATTTTCATGACAGTCATCCCTGAACATTTCTATATCAAGTCACATTTTGTCTCTGAAATCAATAACTCTCGTTTCGTGATAAATTTGCTTCATGTCGACATCAGCTCATCATCCAGGAAGTTTACTTAGAAAAATATTCCAGTATCATGAGGCTTGTTACATCATCGACATGTTTCTTGCTTCTGTACCTTTGACAGAAAGATTTTGTTTGGCATTCGACATCAAATCATCTATTCATGCCTTGCAAATTGTATTGCAGTACCTTGAGGGCCATTAACATCAATGGTGGTTTTCTCACGTCTGTTAACAGATCACATCATTGGCTAGTAATCAGATGATGTCTTCTCATTTTCGACTTCAAATCATATATTCGCATGGTTAGACTTGTACCTGAACGATCGAGTGAACGAGATATGAATACCACGGATCTAGTTTCATCCATCCTGGCTGCAATTTTAGGATTTTTGTACACATCATCTGTACAATGGATTTACATATAGATCGTCATTCAAAAATGGGCCTATATCTATAGGCATGTCTATATTGGGCAACATTTCAATGTAGACGAATTTTGGAATTATGTACATGTTATTAGATATTTTATGTGTTGAGCATGGGAATGCCTCCCTC
Organism: Pinus albicaulis; assembly: GCA_034641835.2. Classification (NCBI taxonomy): domain Eukaryota; kingdom Viridiplantae; phylum Streptophyta; class Pinopsida; order Pinales; family Pinaceae; genus Pinus; species Pinus albicaulis. The sequence continues at coordinate 460,838,929 of CM076581.1, forward strand.
AACAATTCGTGATCAATATGAAAATATCATGATGTAATGTATTGTAAGATTGATACAGCTCATCGTCCGCTTCAGTTCCTACTCATCACATTATAAAGCATCTCATCCAAATACTATTATTATTTTGACTTCATGCTTTAGAGGGCAGCTGTTATAGGTCAATTTGGGCATCATCCCTCAAGACCTCGTCAAACTAGACATCACCCCCAGGACCAATGAAATAGGGTCTATCATCCCCTTATATTTCAGTTTCTATATGCCCTAAGTGAAGAAAATTTCATTCATGGATTCAATTGTGAAATTTCCAAGGTTTGAAGTATATATTATATGACCCATTGACTCACCAACGCTCATCTTTAAGGGACTAACTGTGTTGCAATGCTAATTCCTCCATGCAAGGGTGCACTACAATGCACTTCCTGACACTCAAGGGTGCGTTGGTTACTTGGGAGCAGAATTCTCATTGTTACAGGAATCTCAACATGGCCAATTCCTTCTAGAAGAGTCCATAGGTGTCATACTTCAAATCCAAGAGTCCATCTAACACCTCTGAACTTCAAAACATGTCCTACCTATTATTAGAAATTCATTCATTGAGAAACTACCATTAGTTTCCCTATAAATTGAGCACTCATCCTAGCGTTAGGGAGGAAGAATTTTGTGCAAAGTTATGTTGTGGGATTCTCATTTGATAAGAGAGTGAAAGTACTGATATGCTGTTGGGATGATGTTGGATGTGATGAGGCTGGAATGAAGTTGCAGCAGGTTGACGACAAATCGATCCATTGGTTGTAATCTTCTCCTCCTACTCTTTACTAAATATTTTTATTCATTTTCCCATACATATGTCTATTTCTTATGCAATGTATTCTTGAATGATGTATGTATTTCAGATCTAATCGGTTTGATTTGAGTAAGATAAGTAGATACTTATATATTGTATGTTGTTTTTTGTTCTCTGTTTGTGTTTGCAGGAATCGATCTAGCAACTTGAGTTGGATTAAGAGCGACGACAATAGCGACAGAAGGAGAAGGAGAAGCGAAAGAATCACAAGTAGGCTCCTTTCCCATTCTGTATATCTGCTTGTTTTAGAGAAAATAATAGTTATTCTTTCCTCTGTTGTTCTAAGTGATAAACACCATACTTAGGGAATTTGGTTTATCCGTAGATCACAATTCCATATAATCATTTCCTAAAAATAGTTATGGGGTACTCTTTGTTTGCTCCGAGCTTGAAACCTTCATATTCTTCCCTTAACCAGTCTTCAATCACTCTGTCATAATTCTCTCCACATTTCTTGAAGACAATGCTTCGAAAATTCTTAAGGAAATTAACATTAAGGTGGGATTTTGGGGGGCTAAGGTTGAATATGGTCGATAGGACTTTTGTTTTCCATGAGGCTAAGAAAATTTTCTGATGGTATGATATTTTTCGTATTTTAATATCAACATGAGAAAAAAATCCATGAAACCATGTCATAATAAGGAAAAATGATGGCCCTCGCTGCTAATTGTGTAACTTTGTTGCTCTCATTGCTTCAAAAAAAAATTTCTTTGTTTGAGAAGATATTGTTTTGTTTAGTCATCCTCTTTCCTCAAAGAAACCAAATATTTCTTCCCATTTCATCGTACTTATTTTTTGTGTCTTGTAAGTTGAGTCTAAGATGAGGAATGGATTGAAGTTGACCTCTTATGGTTGTGGATTCTCCATTTCTTTAATTTTCTCCTTGATTTTCTCTATTTATTCTTTAGTTGCGGTAGTTTTTCCCTTTTTCCCCATTTTATGACCTATGAACAAAAACAGAGCATACATCATTTTTTCTTATTTGAAATTGAATTAAGAATTACACATAAATCATTTTGCTTACACAAAATTTCTGCAACCGATATCATATTTTCTTAATTCAATTTTTTCTCTGAAACCAAGCTTAAGAGAATAGACTACAGGAGAAATATTCTAAGAACTTACGAATTTTAATTAGAAATATGAGAAAAGCGTGAATTAATTTTTTTCATTAATTTCGCGTTGCAAGCCAATTGTTTATTTTCATGAATCAAGAAATGATCGGAAAAATTTATTGTTGATTTAACAAAAAAATCAATTGAACATTAAACAAAATAATTTGAAAAAAAAAATCAAAAAGTGAACTGCATGCAAATCAATAAAATTAATATTTTATTCAGATATTCATAGAATCGGGAGTTGAAAAATCAAGTGGTTTTCCGTTTATTGTTGATTTATTTCATCATGACCTCGACTACACAATAGTCGAGTTTTTCCTTTAAGTCGAGTAGTTGGATGGTCGAGCAGTCGGGGGGTCGGATAGATTTTACAAAAAAAAATTGTTGTCGAACTGACCTACTAGTCAAGTGGTCGGGTGTTTTCATATTTTTATTTAAAAAACCTTTTATAGCTTCGACGTCCAACTTTTTTGTTGGGGGGGTTTTTAATGAAAAACAAAAAAGTTGTTTAAGGTCTTTTTTTTTCTTATTTATTTTCTTATGAACAAAACAAAAGAGGGTTGTTGTAATCCTGACAACATGGAGGAGGAGGAATTGAATTCCCAAAGCTCCTGACAGAACCCTCAGATTCAAACAAGCCTAGACTAGATGGAAGTCCTTGTCGGTAATTATGCCTTCCACAACATGCAAGACCTCTTCCTATTCCATTAGATGACGACCCAGCAAGTTCCTGACATCCCAATGACTAATTCCAGTATTCTTGAGCTCTTGAGTTTCCGTAGCAGTGACCAAGCGTTTGATATGCTAAGGCATGTCTTCGTTAAATTGCTCCACCCCTTGACCATGACAAGGTGGAGGAGGTTGACACCCTCGTCCTCGCCCTCCTCTCTTGGCACGACCTCTTTCTAGAACCATGGTTTTCAGGTAAGAATAGTTTATACCCACAATACCCATCTAATTAACCTTCGTTGCACAACAAGTGCAACAGAGGCCAACAAGTTAACAGAGATCGACAATAGAGACTAGCTAGTGAAATGGAGGCCTGCAAGAGAATCCAGCAAATATCACAGAGGTGAGCCACTTGCAGAGCGTGACAAGTGTGGGAATGAATGTTCCCATGTGGTTTAACTCCAAATTCCATATCTGAAACGTGGTGTAAATGCCCAAGCCCTATCCGTCTAACACCCTTCCTTTCGCATTAAATGTGGGTTACACCAGATACATAGTGAAATCATCACCTAGCCCTAACCATTAATGCTCAAAAATATGTGTATGGCATCGATATTTACATTAAATAAGAAAACACCCAAATCCATGATACATCAAAATAATATTATTGTAAAATGAATTATATATATATATATATATATATATATATATAAGAATCAATTAATTTATAAATAAAATCATTTATAAAATATTTGCCTGAAAAATTAATTTAAAAAAAAATATATATATATATATATTTATATATATTTCATAACACTTAATACATTTTCATAACATAATACAAGGATGTAATTCTCAAAGATTTTATAATGAGTTACATGGATGTATGTAAAATTTTAACAAATTGTTATAGTTTAGTTTTCATTTTATTAATTTTTTATAATAAAATTTTTATATCTTTTTATTATTTAATTATATTTTTTATCAATTTTAGATCATTTATAACATTAATACTATTTTAATAATCTTCTTTATATAAATTTAATTTAAGTAGTATATATAATTTTTAATTTATAATTTTTTATAAATATAATAATTCACGTATCTTATAGTAATTTTAATTTTTTTTATGTATACAAATTTTAGTAAATACATTAACTTTGTATTACTTTTTATTATGTCAACCAAATAAACTAGGATTTAATCAAATATTTAGTTGGATCTTCTTTAACTAAAACGTAAAGTTCAATTCATTTCAAATTTCTAATGTTGTAGTACAATTTTTGGTCAATTTATGGTTGTAGTATAATTTGTGGTCACTTTATGGTTGTAGTATAATTTGTGGTCAATTTTAAAAGAATGAATTGATATTTTTTAATGCAAATTTTATATAATATTATTTATTTATTTATTTTAACTGTGACGAGTATTTTTATTGATGGAGAAGAATGGCCAAAGCCAGGTCAAGCATTACAATTCATTGTTTCTGTCATTACATTTCTCTGCTTTTGCAAGGATGCCTTGCTCATTTAGGGAATAGATGCCATATTCAGTGCCCCTGCATTTATGCTGATCATGCTCGTTTCTAGTGTGCATCCTGTATTTGCCAATGTGTCTGCTTCTGTGTTTAAATCTCTGAGGATATGGAAGATTTGAGCTGTGGAGAATTCCTGTAGAAGTCTGCTCACTCTTTTGAGCTGCTTGTTTAGTACTGGATCCTTGGGCGCTTTTTTGTTTATTAAGGATTTTATCAACAATTCAGAGTCTCCAAAAATTATGATGTCTCTTGCGTTTCCTTTTCTGGCCAGTTGACAAGCTTTTAAAAGACTGAGGACTTCGGCCTGATTGTTGGTTTTAAACCCAAGACCCCAGTTGAAGTCCTCCTTTCTCCCATTCGGGAGGTATATAACCCCACCTGCTCCAGACCTGCCTGGGTTGCCTTTCGAGGCTCCGTCGAAGAAGATAGTGCATTTACCTTGTGATTTCCACCACTTCTGGAAACTATCCAAGGTGTCTCTAATCTGCCATTTTTCCTTTTGATTTGGACGAGTGATTGCTGAAGTTCTCGGCATGGGGGAGAAGCCATCCAGCCATGCCCTTTCTTCCTTTCGGAGGGAGCTATCTTCTTTGACAATGGAATGTCGTAAAGTTTCTAAAAGTAGATTCTTGGCCTGTTCCGCAACATTCTCTGCTGTTGTTTCTTTTTGATTGAATACGATATCATTCCTGGCGAGCCACAGCTTCCAGCAAACATATTTTGGAGCTGCAGTCCACACCTTGAGCCAGAGAGATTTTTCAGTGATGTTGAGGGGATATCGAGCTCTCCAAGACGAAAACATGTCAGTGATCGAACAATGAGCAGGAGGGATCACATTCAGACCTGTCAAGAAGCTAGTCCAAGCCTTCTGAGCGTACTCACAATCGATGAACATGTGTACTGAGGTTTCCAAGGCATTTTTGCAGAACACACATCGGTGAGGTCCTGCTATGTTTCTTTTGCACAGGTTATCACCAGTCAGGATTTTGTTATGAAATAAGGTCCAGAAAAAGAAATTAATCTTGGGAATGCTGAAGAATTCCCAGATCTGCTTCCACACTGTTTCCGGGTGCTGAGAGGTCTTTTTGCCTTGCATCTGTAAGTATCCTTGCCTGACTGAGTACACTCCTGTTTTCCCCCATCCCCAAGAGTCATCTTCATCCTTGTGCACAGGTGTAAAATCTGTAATGGCATCTGTGAGAGTATTCAGCTGTTTTTTTAGATGCGCTGGAATGATGGGCAGTCTCCAACGCTGCCAATTGCCGTTGATATCCCACTCAACGATGTCCTCGACTTTTCGGATTCCTCTTGAACTTAACCAGACTCTTAAGTCGACAATTTCATTATTAGCTGAAAGTGGAGGGTGTCCCATGACTCGTTCTTTCCACAGCAAAGTGTTTTTACCGTTCCCTGGAATTTTATACAATTGTGATCTGAAGAATTCAAGCCCTTTACAGCAGAGCCTCCAAGCCTGCGTTCCTCTAGGAGCAAGCGCTGGATTGAAGAAGGAGAGCGACTGATTTTTAAGATACTTACGTTTTAAGAGTTGGCTGACTGGGTGCGAAGGCTCTGTTATAAGCTGCCACAGGAGTTTACAGCCCATGGCTAAATTTGCATGCTGTGGGTCACGAATTTGAAGCCCGCCCTCAGCAAAGGGACGCTTCGCTGTTTCCCAATTAATAAGGTGAAATCGATTGCTGTTTCCCTTCCCTCCATTCCATAGAAAATTCCGTATAATACATGAGATTTGATCAGTGATTTGCCTTGGAGCCATCAGCAGAGAGGCTTGAAATGTTGGGATAGCAGATAGCACAGAACGAATTAGAGTAAGCTTGCCGCCTGTAGAAAGCCAAACTCCGCCCCACGCAGCAATCTTTTTCTTGAACTTTGAGATCACCTCCTCCCACAGGTGATTGCGATTGGAACCCAACGTCAAAGGAAGGCCTAAATACTTAATTTTATCCCACGCAGCATAACCTTTGAACCCCAGAACGCTGGCAATCCTCTCAATCGAATGCTGGTCTATATTCCATCCATAGACAGCACTTTTCCTCTCGCTGATTAACGCTCCTGAGATGCTGCAGAACTTTTGGAGGATGATCTTGAAGGCGTTTGCCATTCTCATGGAAGCTCCCCCAAGGAGGAGGGAATCATCAGCGAAGAGCGCGTGATTCACTGGAGCAACACCTTGCACAATTTTTATCCCTGGTATGGATCCAATTTGCTTCTCCTGTGACAGCTTTCTGCTTAATGAATCAGCTAGCAGAATGTAGAGGAAGGGGGAAAGAGGGCAGCCCTGCCTCAGACCCCTAGTGGCTAAAAAGAACTCAGCTGGTCTACCATTCACCATTGGGGCTATCCAGATGTTTTCAGTGCAAGCTTTGATGAGATTTATAAATTCTTGTTTGAATCCAAAGGCTGCAAGGACCCTAAACAGAAAAGAACGATTAACTCTGTCGAAGGCGTTACACATATCCAACTTGATTATCATACCTTGTTCTTTCCTGCTTTGACTGGAATGCAGGGCTTCTTGAATTTGAATGACATTGTCCAGTAGCTGTCTGCCTTGTACAAATCCTCCTTGGGCCGGAGAGATGAGCTTTTGTAGAAGAGGCTTAATTCTGTTAGCCAGAAGTTTGGCCACAATTTTATAGGATGAATTGCAGAGTGAGATCGGCCTATATCTGTCAAAGGAGCTTGGATTTGAATCCTTGGGGATTAAAGCGAGGAAGGTTGAGTTTCTACCTCCACCCACTTTTGCCTTCCTCAAGAATCCTCTTATCATTCTGAAGAGATCAGATTTGATAATCTCCCAACATATTCTATAAAAATGTACTGAGAAACCGTCAGGCCCTGGAGCTTTGTCTGGTTCCATGGACCAGACTATATTAGTTATCTCTTCTTCTGTGACTGGGCTCATCAGAGAGTCATTATCTTCCACATTGACCAAATTTGGGATGGTTGAGAGAAACTCTAATGCATCCTCCTCATTCCCATTTCTTTCCGCACTTAGAAGGTTCTGAAAATGGTTAACAGCTGCTTCTTTGATTTGAGTAAATCCTTTATACACCTGTCCATTAGAGTTGGTGATTTCTGCTATATGATTGTGTGAAAGGCGTGCCCTACACTGTCTATGGAAGTATGTGGTATTTCTGTCCCCAGATTTAAGCCACAGACTTCGAGACTTTAAGCGCCAATGTTCTTCTTCGTTTCTAAAAGAACAGTATGTATTCCTTTGGGAAGATTTTTCATTAGCTAAGTCTGTGGGAGAGGGATCCTTCTCCTCCATTTCAAATTGTAATCCTTCCAACAGCAGAACTGCCTCCTTTCTCTGACTAGTGGGGGTGTGCATGGGATGCTTTATCCAATCTTTAAGAGCTTTTTTTGTGTTTTTCATTTTTTGTTCCCACACATAGCTTGGGGAACCGAGAACATCTGCCCTCCAAGCTGTTTGTACTGTTTCAAAAAAGCATTCCTTACCTGCCCAGAGTGGATTAAAGAGAAATGGGAGGGGACCTAGGTCTTCTTCTTCTTTTAGACATAAAAGGATTGGCTTGTGATCCGATGTAAGCTTTGGGAGAATCTTGGAAAAGACTATTCTGTTGTCCATCATTAAGGAGCTGCTGATGAGGAATCTATCAAGCCTAGCAGAGATATGATTTACTCCTGTTCTATTGTTAGTCCAGGTGTATTTTCCTTTCATGGGTTTGGAGTCAACTAAATCCCACTGCAGAATCAGGTTTCCCACTGTATTGAGAAAAGGATCCCTAGAGTAATTCCCTCCTCTTTTTTCTGTGGAATCCAGAATAATATTCAAATCACCACCTATGATCATATTTTTGGGGTTGATCTGCTCTATATATTCCAAGAGTGACCTCCAGCACTCTCTCTTTTCTTCATAATGCACAGGAACATACAAATTAAACAGGGCGAGGGAGAGGTTACTTGCAATGTGTCGCAGCTCTGTGAAGATCCAATGCTGGGTCTCAGAAAATCGATCTAATGTGAAGGAGTTTTTTGACCAAAATGTACCAATTCCTCCGGCCGAACCCCTTGCACTGACTGCCTTTCCTGAATCATACTTCCATTTCATGATGCTAGTATTTAGAAGGGTTTCCCCTTCTATTTTGGTCTCTTGGAGCATAAGGATGTCCGCTGTTTCCATCTTCAATAAATCTTTGATAGCCTCTGCCTTATTGGGATTACCCAGACCCCTGCAGTTCCAAGAGACCAGCTGCATCATTTACCACTTGATTGGGTGGGACCACCTCCCTTGGGTGCCCTTGGTCTTGTGTTTCTCCCAATGGACATTTCAATGGTAGTTTGACTGCCTAGGGTTTTCTGTCGTTCTGATTCTTCTTCCCTTGTTTCCTTGTTTGTTCTTCTTCCCACTTTTTTAGATGGCCTTTCGAAGGTTTCCTCATCAGATGAGCACGTGTTTTCTAGTATCTTCTTCTTTTGTTTTATGATATCAGCATAAGAAGGAGAAGAAGTGTTGCTAGAGTTTGGGTTTGGAATGTTACCTGTCTCTTGACTGTCTGCATTATTCATCTGTGGAGGATCTTCCTGCTCGACCTCTGGAGGATCTGACGGCGGGATAAGGGATTCGAAGGGGTTTTTGTCTCCAGCTATGTTGTTGTTTTCCCTGCTTCCACTGGGTTGATTACTTGCTCTTTCTTGCCCTGTTTTGTTCCCTGTCTCTTTTACTTTGTTTTTGTTGTTTTGCCTGCTGCTTGCTGTCCTCTTTGCTTGCTTCCACTGCTCGCCTTTTTCTTTCTCTGCTATTTCTTCGTTTTTTTTTTTACAATATCTTGCAAAGTGCCCATATTCGTGGCAGTGTCGACATTTAAAAGGCAGTTGTTCGTAATCTAACTCTTGAATGTGCGACCAGTCTGCCACCGAAAGATTGATGGCTTCAGGGAGCCCGACCTCCAGATCAACTTCCACACAGATGCGTGCGCAGGAGAATTGATCCTTTCTCGGGGCCTGGTCAATATACCTGCCGAGGGCATTGCCTATGGATTGCAAAGCGCTCTGACTCCAACAATGGAGAGGGAGGTGCGGGAGGCGCACCCAAACAGGAACGGCTGTGGGCACATCTTGGGCAGGGTCAAAATCGGGGGACCATTTGTTCAGGTATAACCCTTGGGGGCCCATGAAATAAGGTCTGCTTCTGAAGATCAAGCTTCGATCTTCCACGTTGTCGAACACGAAAACGAAAAACCCTTTGCCTACAAAGTGACTTTTTATACCTTCCTTCACCAGAGGGATCCAGTTTCGCCTGACCCAATCATCAACAGCCTTCGGGGATGGCCATAGCCCTGTAAACTGGCCGATGAGGCCCCTTTCGGCAAGGTTTAACGCAGATCTGCAAGCATCATCTGTCGGTAGAGACACCGTAGGGATGTTGTCCAACCTCTTAACAAACTTTTGTTGCGAGGCCGAGGGTGGCCTCTTATTAGCTGCAGCAACTAGGGAACGGAATGCATCTAAATCTGAAGGCTGAGTGGAATCACCTTCGTTCGACATGATCGAGGGTGGAGGGGCAGGGGTTAGAGCAGGGGCCCCATGCACCAACACAGCATCTCCCAGAGCTAACAAACCACAGGAGCAGAGGCAGGCACGAAGGCCTGGACCACACCAGACAAGAATGCCCCGCACACCTAAGGCCTCCCAGGCACGCCCAGGCCAGGCAGAACAGAGCCGAGCCCAGCCAATGGCAGAACGAGCGCAAAGAACGAAAGACAAAAGAGAAGATTGGACTTGAAAACTAGGACCTCACCTGTCCAAAGCGGTCTATAATATTATTTATTTTCAAATAGTATTTTTCTTTTCTTTATTTTCTAGTTTTTTATTTAATTAATTATTTTATTTTATTTTTTATTTTTTATTTTTTTATATTTTTTTATTTTTTAAATTATTATCCATTTATTTTTTTTAGCTTTATTTTAATGAGAAATGTTTTAATGCTCTTTTATCTTTAATAAAAATTCCCTTCCCTTACATTTATAATATCACCCATTAAATTTAAAAAAATCTAAACTTTCTTTTCACCTCATAAGACGATTGTTTACCAAACTTTGTATACTCATCGTAAACTTTATTCATGATAATGTGATTATTACCGAAATATTTCTTCAGAATTTATTGATGGATCACAGAAGCCAAAAATCTACTAATCATCGTAAACTTGTCACAATTAACCTATTGTCAATCTTTACTATTATCTATTTACCAAATGTGTTATCGCAAAAAAATTCTCATAATATTAAGCCTTCCATTCATTTTAATCACACCAAAGTCTTAGTATCAACTTTTCATTTTTAACTCACATGATTACATATACCCTAGCTATGTGTAAGAGAAGAGTGGGAAAAATGAGAATTTAATATTATTGATTTTAAAAATGATTATAATAAATAAAATATTTATTATAAATATTAGCGGTGGGTATTTAATCTTTGTAAAATAAAATGGTATTTAATTTAATTTAAGAAAATATATTAAATTGAAATAGATATCAATGAAATGGTATTTAATTTAATTTAAGAAAATAAATTAAATAGAAATAAATTAATTTAGGAATCAATACTGGAATAGAAATCAATATAAATTCATTATAACCATTTTAATTCTAAATTTACTAAACTCGGAGAGAGATCGAATTATTAAATATACAAACCTTTTTTTTACTTGAGGAATGTTTTGCATGTAAGGAGATTTGATTCCTATCTATCTGAGGTTTATAGGATGGATCGATGTTGATTTTGAGTAGTTAATTTTTTTTTATTTTCATTTGTTTTATATAATATATCCATAGTTGTCATTAATATATTTTATTTAGAATTGGCATTCTCCACATTAAAATATTAATGCATGCCTCTTGATCTTGGGAAGTAGAAACCATCTCGCTTTCTCATATATTGAATTGTTTTTGTTAATAATATTTTTTTAAATGTTACATGTCAACTCCCTATTAGATATGGAAGGAATTACAAACCTTCCTCATACATTGAATTAAAAGCATCTCTATATATATTTATATTTATATTTATAATAGAGGGAGAGAAAAAAAGATAAAAAAAGAGCATCTCATACTATTTATTTAAAAAATGAAATATATATATATATATATATATATATATATATATATATATATATATAATTTGATTTTATAATGGAGAGAAAAAAAAGAAAAAATTAACATCTTATATTATTTATTTAAAAAATGAATCTCATATATATAATAAAACAATATTTAACTTAATTTAAAAAATAAATTAAATGGAAATATCAATCTAGGAATGGAGAGAATGTAAAGAAATAAAATGAAAATAGAAATAAATGAAAAAAAGGGAGAAGGTGATGAAAAAGAAGGATCCAACAATAATGAAGAAGTTGCTAGGACTAAAAGAAATGAAATGGAAATAGAAATGAATGAAGAATGAAGGGGTAATGAAAAGACAAAAGGATCCAACTTAATGATGAAGGTTATGGATGATGGTTGTCAACCGTAGTTGAGTTTGAGTGATGAAAAGGAGGAAGGATAATGATGAAGAAGCGGGGAGAATTAAAAGAAATTAAATGGAAATAGAAATAAATGAAGAATAAAGAGGTTGATGAAAAGACGGAAGGATCCCACTTAGTGATAAGGTTATGGATGATGATTGTTAAGAGTAGTTGAGTTTGCAATCATCATTGCCATTAATATTGGATTATTTTTCTTTTCCTACTTTTCTTTATTAATTATTAACAATAATAATAAAATATTAATCTATTTCTCAATTTTATAATATGTTAATCAATATAATTTATAAATTTATTTATTTTTATTCTTTATCTTTTTCTTTTTTCTTATAATTATTTATTTTTTTATCGAATTTCGAAATTTTATGATATTACTTATGAGTCTAGCTTGTTTATTCCATTTTTTTAATTATAAGAAAAAATATTTTTAAAAAATATTTAAGCACTTTTCTTCTATTTAGAGATAATTATGTCGATAGGCATTCTATTATGAGGTTTATGTTCGTGACATTGTTAAGATTTGTTGTCCTTGACATTTGGAACGAATCTCAACAGTGCATTATCATTTAATTTATGGTTCTTTGTACTTTGTTTGTTTTTGTTGTACACGTGAGTGATTGAATTGACATTGTCTAACCAATTGCTCAACAATATATTATTGTAGCTTCCTCTCTGAAACTGGTTACTCCACCATTTTGGAACCATAATTTGTTCTGCTTCGGGAATACCATCGCTGAACATTTTTCTGAGCACCACCATTGCTTCTGCTTTAGTCTCTTCAACACCCTATGCCTCTACGCACTTTGATTCCTCGTCTATGACTGATACAATTAGGATGTTCAATCCTGGATTTGAGTTTTCCATGTGTTGCGCCATAAATGATTAATTCTATCAAAATGACATATTATGTTGTGAACGTGTTTTCTGTATCGGAAAACTATTTGGCCATAATACCCACCTCATTTCAAAAGCACCAAATTGGTGGCTTCTAAACCCTTCTCTCTTTTTCTGTAATGATGTCAATTTTTATTGCTAAAGTTGTTAGGGTTGAATTATGTGTTTTTCAGGAGAGGTAGCGATTTGCGATTTGAACCGCTTTAATGCAGCGATTTGCGATTTGCGATCTGAACGGCTTTAATGCAGCGATTTGTGATTTTCTTTAATGCAGCGATTTTCGATTTTGCGATTTGTGATTTTTCGATTTGCAATTTTCTTTAATGCAACGATTTGCGATTTGTGATTTAAGGAGAGGGAGTGATTTGCAATTTCAGGAGAGGGTGTGATTTGCGATTTCAGAGGAGGGAGCGATTTTGTGATTTGAACCGCTTTAATGCAGCGATTTTGCGATTTGAACCGCTTTAATGTAGCGATTTGTGATTTACGATTTGAACTGCTTTAATGCAGCGATTTGCGATTTTGCGATTTTATTTATTGCAACAATTTGCGATTTTTCACTTTGCAATTTTCTTTAATACAACGACTTGCGATTTTGCGATTTTGTGAATTCCGATTTGCAATTTGCTTTAATGCAGCAATTTGCGATTTGCGATTTTAGGAGAGGGAGTTATTTGCGATTGCAGAAGAGGGAGCGATTTGCGATTTGTGATTTCAGAAGAGGGAGAAATTTTGCGATTCGAACCGCTTTAATGCAACGATTTGCGATTTGAACCGCTTTAATGCAAAGATTTTCGATTTGCTTTAATGCAGCGATTTGCGATTTTGGGATTTTCGATTTGCTATATTGTAGCGATTTGCGATTTTGCACTTTACGATTTGCTTTAATGTAGTGACTTGTGATTTTGCGCTTTGCAATTTTGTGATTTGTAATTTGCTTTACTACAACGATTTGCAATTTTACGATTTGTGATTTCAGGAGAGGGAGTGATTTGCGATATCATGAGAGGAAGCAATTTTTTATTTTCGATTTCAGGAGAGGGAGCGATTTTGAGATTTGCGATTTCACACAAGCTGCACAAAGTGAAGGGGAATTCATCATCGATTCACTGGAAATATTCCACTACTCCCATGCGACCACGCCATGAGAATCACGATAAAGGTTGGTGAGGAGATCAAAAAGTAAAAATCACACTTAACTCAATCAAAAAATTGAAAAACATACTTATCTGTGTGAAAAAATAAAACACACACCACATTCAGCTACACTTCTATCAACATATCTTTACACCATTTTAATGCAAATAATATATATAGTGTAAAATAAATATACATTTTGAATGGAAAAGAACTTTATATAAGTTCCACAAACATCAATAATATCGGAAAGGTTATCAACTCGAATACTTGACTTACGTATAATTCAAAATACTCAACCTCTTGGAATAACCTTTTTTACCCTCTCTTGTTTTTTGTTTTTATTTTTGTAGTTTTATATTAAAAAAGTAGTTGTTGTCACGTCCTACAACATAATAATGTAAACAATAATGAGATTTCCAAAATATAACAATGTAAACAATAATGAGCTTTCCAAAATCTATTATTTCAAAGCGTCTCAAAAATTCAAAATTGATTCTTATGGGTCTCAAAAATTCAAAATAGATTTTTATGTGTTAAGATATTATAACTTCCTTACACCTTGTTAGGATATAGGAAATTTATTTTTATATATAACTTAAGAAATTCACTGAATATTAAAATTAATTTATGAAATATAGACGAAGTTAGGTTTAGAAAAAAGAAATGTTTATGGTAAGCGTCCGGTTTGATAACTATTAGAAAGTTAAATTTTTAATTAATAGGTTTTTTTTCTAAATTTTAATTCTAATAGGTCTCAAAAATTCAAAATAGATTCTTATGTGTTAGGATATAATATATTTTAAGAAATTAACTAAATATTAAAATTACATTTTGAAACATAGATGAAGTTAGGTTTAGAAAAAAGAAATGTTTATGGTAGGCTTCTTGTTTGATAACTATTAGAAAGTTAAATTCTTAGTTAATATGTTTTTTTTCTAAATCTTTTAGTCTCACTAAAGAGTTTCTTCATTTATGACAACAATTGGAGTATATCTCATTGATTTCTATGAGTCAGAAAGCAAAGACTAAGAATTCCTAGTGAAACCTAAGGCCAATTGCTAAAACAGTCCATGCTCAACATTAAGATTCTCAATTTATCTTTTCCACAAGTCACAATCTCCATTAGTTTTACATGCTTAGAATCCAAGTTTCAATTTAATTTATGATTTTGTTATTCAAATGAGAGTTAACTACTTAGATATAAAGAAGAAATGTTCATTTTGCCTCTAAGTAAAATGCAAATTTGAGGTTTTACATAAAAAATTTCAAATAAAATATTTGTGTCTAAACATTTTCTAACCCCTCTAGACTTTGCTGCAAACCAAGATTGAAAATACACAAATCCAAATTTGAGAAGAGCCTCAACCTTAGGTAGTGAATCTCAATCTTAGGGGCAAAACCCCGCATACATTGGGGTAGATATAGCAACTTGACATAAGAGAGTCCAGAGAAAGGGGCCAAGTCACTTGAAACCAAAATCAACCTTGGTCCTAGTGCATTCCAAAATAAAATGAAGCAAGAACAGATCTTGAATAATCCCACCTTACACATAAAATCATTTTTCTTACACAGAATTCCTGTAATCGGTATCGCATTTTCTTAATTCAAATTTTTCTCCGAACCAAGCTTAAGGGAACAGCATGCAGGTGGAATACTCTAAGAATTTACGAATTTTGATTATAAATATGAGAAATGTTTGAATTAATTTTTTTCATTAATTTCTTGTAATGCAAACCAACTGTTTCTTTTTTTGAATCAAGAAATGATTAAAAAAAATTATTGTTGATTTAACAAACAAATCAATTGAATGTGAAACGAAATAATTTGAAAATCTATTTCAAGAAACGAATTGCACGCAAATCAATAAAATTAATATTTTATTCAAATAGTCGTACAGTTGGGGGTCGGAAAACTGAACGGTTTTCGTTTATCGTTGATTTATTTCATCCCAACCCCGACTACACAATAGTCGGGTTTTGCCTTTAAGTTGAGTAGTCAGATGGTCGAAAAATCAGATTGTCGGATAGATTTTACAAAAAAATTGGTTGTCAACCCGGCCTACTAATCAAGTGGTCAAGTGTTTTCATATTTTTATTAAAAAAACCTTTTATAACTCCGACCTCCAACCTAATTTATTTTTTTGGGCGCTTTTTTTATCAAAAACAAAAAATTGTTAAAGGCCTTTTTTTTTCTTATTTATTTTCTTATGAACAAAACAAAAGAGGGTTGTTGTAATCTTGATAACAAGAAGGAGGAGGAATTGAATTCCCAAAGCTCCTGACAAGACCCTCAGATTCAAATGAGTCTAAACTAGATGGAAGTCCTTATTGGTAATTATGCCTTCCACAACATGCAAGACCTATTTTATCTTTAATCCAAATTCCTTTCTCTTACATTTACAATATCACGTATTAAATTTTAAATATTTTAATTAAAAAACATCAATATTTTCTTTTCACCTCATAAAATGATTGTTTACCAATTTTACTTTCTTTTCACCTTTTGAAATAATTGTTTACCAAATTTTGTATACTCATGGTAAAATTTTCCCAATTAACCTATTCTCGATGCATTTACCAAATATGTTATCACAAAAAAAAATCATAATATTAAGCATTTCATTCAGTTTAATGATCACACCAAAGTCTCAGCATCAACTTTTCATTTTTAACTCACATGATTACATATACCCTAGCAATGTGTAAGAGAGAAAAGTGTTTGAGAGGGGAAAATTAGAATTTAATATTATTGATTTAAAAAATGAATATAATAAATAAATTATTTATTATAAATATTAGTGGTGTGTATTTAATTTTTTTTAATGAAATGGTATTTAATTTAATTTAAGAAAATATATTAAATGGAATTGAGAAACACATATTTCATAGGGTGCTCAAAATCCTAAACTAATTGAATTGGTGTAACATATATATTTCATTAAGTTTGGAAATATTCTATTACAAGGCCTTCAACAACATTCATTCTTTTGTAAATCACCATATTAACTTAGTTTAAGATAAAAATAATTTTAGGAATTTCATAACAATTAGAGACCATGAATAGGTAAAACATGGGGTTGTTAGGTACAATAGTATCAATGCACAATATGAGTGCAAAACAAAATTCTTAGAAACAATTGATTTAAGGTAAATCATATTAGTATGTCTAACATCCAAGAAATATATTATAGTTATGGATAACATACTAGAGCCATTGATGTTTGATTTTTGTGTTAGACAAATCTAACCCCCTTTCCCACAACCTACGTGAGAGTTGTTGATTGAATAATGGTGATGTGGGGATCTTAGTGTAAGTGGAAATGAGGTGCCTCCCTTGCATTGCTTTGAAACTAGTCTACTAGAAACTTAGTAAAAACAAATTGTGCTAAATTTTCTACCCCTTCATGCCTTCAAGTAACATTAATGAGGAGGTGATAATTCTTCTTTGCAACATCCATGCATCCACTATAAATGCTAGGCACTATGTATCTAGGTATTTCAAGAAGGTTGGGTATCACTGATCTATCTCTAGTCAAAGCCAAGTACATCGAATGAGAGTTCTTAAATGGGTATTCAAGTCATTCCATTATGATCGACATTGTCACAAATTCAATTAAACAAGAATTAGTGGTTGTTGAGAACCAATATACATAGACAAGTAAGTAGTGGAAGCAAGGGTTTTCAAAAAATAATACACTTGATGGCAGTCCACATATTTATCTATCCTTGTCAACATTGTCAAAAACTAATAATGGTCCTAATGTAATAGTTCCAACCTATTATGCGAAAAACCATGATTGACCATTACTTTCACCAAGAGGAGAAAATGATAATATTGTTAATCATGGGGAATAAATAAATGTGAAACACAACTTATGGATTTTAGTTGAAATTTATATAAGTCCTCTTGCTCTTTAATTATGAAATACTTAATGTAACTATTAATAAATTATCATTAAAATATTATTTTTGAATATTAAATATGTATTAAAAGTCATTTATTTATTACACATGATTTTCCATGTGGTCTAATTAAACCACTTAAAACCCATTATCAATAAATTCTAATTAGTTTTGTAAAAGATGTATCTTTACTTACATTAAGATATTGATTTCAAAAATATATTACATTTGTAAACTTGTATCGATACATATAACTAAATGGAATACAATAAATAGCTTCAAGCCTTGTTAGCTTCTATGAAATTATTTTAATTACAAATAGTTTATTTAATAATTGAATTTTACAAATTGTTAATCTTGATGGGAAAATCATGACATATGGTGGAAACAAAATTAAATATATTCATTTGTGACGCAACTCTTGAATGAGCCTGAATAGTCTACTTAATGCTCATTATGAATTAATTAATCCATGAATAGAAAACACTTTTTTACATAGAGTTTTACATAGAGTTTTCTTTTAGATATAACAATGTCACATTTATACATTCATATTAAACCACATGATAGGTAAATAAAAATAAATCAATTGTTTCTTGACTTATCGACTTATATGGCATGATTGTATATAAAAGTAATTGATTTAAAAATGCATAGTTAGAAAAAGTTATCGATTGAAAATAGAATAAACCACTTAGAACTCATCATCCATAGATTTTAAATTATTATTTTTTCTAAACAATGTATCTTTAATTACATTAAGAGCTTTATTTCAAAAATATAATACATTTATAACCTTGTATCAATGCATATAACTAAATAGAATTCAATATGTCATGCTTATGTCTAGTTGGTTTTTATTATTTCAATTAGAAATGATTTATTTACGAATTGAAATTTAAAAAATGTTAATAGGGATGGGAAAATCAAATGGTGTATGTTGTAAAAAGTTGAAATACATTTATTTATGACCTATATATTAAGAGAACTTGAGGAATCTACTTACCATTCATTATCAATTAATTATTTCATGTTTTGTTAGGAAAAACATTTAATTTTACATGGAGTTTTATTTTTTTTAAAACAATGTCGTATTTATACACTTATATTAAACTTCATGATAAGCAAATAAAAGTTGATAAATGGCTTTATATTTGACCACTTATAAATTATTATCTATTACTGCTAATTGTTTTTATAAAAAGTATATATTTATTTACATTAGGAGCTACATTTCAAAAATACATCACATTTATAAACTTCCATTAATGCATATAACCAAATAGAATACAATAAATAGCTTCGAGTCATGGTGGATCCTACGAGATTGTTTAAATTACAAGTAAATTATTTAAGAATTGAAAATGAAAAAATGTTTAAATGGATGGCAAAATAAATGTCTTATGCTGCAAAAAGTTTAAATACAACTATTTATGATCTATCTCTAATTAATCTTAATCTAGATGACCCACTTAACACGTTTTTAATTAATTTTTCCATGTTTTATTAAGAACGACATTTTGTTTTACATGGAGTTATATTTCAAAAAAATACAATATGAAATTAATACTCATATCAAACTACGTGGTAGACAAATAAAGGTCAATAAATGGATTCATTATTAACTTATATGGGATAAGATGATTACATACACAAATAGTTGATTTAGAAAATAGATAAATAAATTATGGATTAAAAATTGAATGCCTTACAATTTAAGGAGTTTGAAGTATTCACCTATGACCCATCATCCATTAGCTTAAATAGTCCACTTAATATTTGTTATCAAGAAATTATTAGATTTATTTTTAGAAAAGATGTCTTATAGTATATGGTTATTATATATCACATTTATACACTCATATTAATGGATATAACTAAGTAAAAAACAATAATTTAATTATGACTCATATGATATGATTTCAATTTATTTAAAATATAAATTTACAAAAACAAAACCAAAACAAAACAAAAATCTTGAAATAAAGTTCAAAGACATAATTTATCTATGATAGTGTCCAATCAAACCTTGATAGTCCACTTAGCAATCATTATCATTAATTATATATATTTTTTTAGAAATGCAAAATTATTTATAATAAATTTTTATCTCAAAAATTAAATATCACATTTATGCACTCATATTAATGCTTTTTATAGGTAAAAGGTCAATAACTAACTTTTTAGTGTTGTTGATTTTCAATATGATATGATTTTAATTACAACCATTAATTTATTGAAGTATATAAATTTATATAAAATATGGATTGAGAAATGACATATCTGATGCTTCAAAAAGTTCAAATCATTTATCTATGACACATTTCCCATTAGCCTGAATAGCCAATAGTGCATGTAGCATTTTCAGGTAAATTATTATAATTTCCTCAATAAGAATTGCATTTTTTTTTGCAATGAGCTCTATTTCAAAACTTATATTTCACATTTATATATGAGTATTATGCATATAAGTAAATAGAAGTCAATAAAAATACAAGCATGCCTTGATGGTTCGTGTAAGATGATTTCAATGGCAAAAAAATCATTTAAGAACACACATACACACACATATTAGCAAAAAAAAATCGATACAACAAAGTCATTGCAAAAATAATTATAAATAATAATAGAAATATATAATAATATAATTGACAATTCCCATTGTAATTTGTTTTTTTATTAATAGAAAGTTCTGATTTTTTTCCTCAGAGAAAATAATAATAATAATAAAATAAAATTCCCATATAATATTCCAAAAGATATAAAATCATACAAATTGATTATAAAAAAAACTATGTTCAAATTACATTCAAAAATTGGAACGTACTTGTGAACAAATTTATAAAGAAAACTATCATCATCCACTACAATGAAGTACATGTTCTATTGAACATTCGAATGTACTCATGTTTCTCTTGCATACGATGAAGTGTCTTAAGAAAGGGGAATAAAACCTGCATAAGCCAAGTATCTTGCTCTTTTCCTATATAGGCTTTTATCAAGATGTGTTTGATTGATATCCGATGAATTGAGAAGTATGCTCTGTTGTAACTATTAGCAATACATTTGATTCTTCATATTATCTCCATATTGGGACCACACATTAGTCAACCTTTTCTCATAAAATTGTATTGTCCTCCCCGCTTCTAATTTTGTTTGCAAATGACAATGAGACCTGTTCCATGTGAATTTAAAGTCCTCTATATCAATATTTGATATTTCAAGTACTTGTCGGATGTACTTGTTAGTGACATTTAATGTCCATATTGCAACATCATAATTTTTTAAGCAATATTTTAACAGTTCTTAGTGCAAAGGCCTTAAAAAATAGGACCTATCACCGAACTGCCAATGTGGTTCTCTTTGAATATAACAATTGTGTTCATATTTGGTGTACGATTGGAAGAAAACTCCTTCCATTTTAAATATCAACAACATCTTTTGACTTATAGTGATGCCCACTTGTGTTTGCAACTACACTACAACCACATGTATGATATTAACATATCTCCACTTCAACGCTTTATTGCTTAATGATATAAAACCCTAACATTTCAAAAATGATGTTAGTATTTATTATGAATTAATGGTATAATCACAAACTATAATTAATTACAATGGTCCCAGTAAAGTGAACACACTAATGATATGTTTACTTTACACATAATTCTAGGTGAAAGAAATCTAGCGCATGCTAGATTTACTTCTAGCACAAAAACAAGCATGTTAACAACAACAAAATTATAGGGCAAAGGAAATCTAACATGTGCTAGATTTCCTTACAGCACAACACAAGCACATTATAAGATGAAACAAATCTAGCACACACATAAGAACATAACAACATTGTAGTGTTAAATAAATCTAACACATGCTAAATTTACTTCTAACACAAGCTAAAGCGTATTGTCAATAACAACATTGCAATAAAATAAATCCAACATGTGCTAAATTTCCTTCTAACATAGTCACATGCATATTTCCAATAACAACATTGCAAGGTCAAGGAATCTGCATATTTCCTTCTAGCAAAAGCAACCAAATTGCCAACCACAACATGGCATTATGAAACAAATCTAGCACATGCTAAATTTCCTTCTAGCTCAAACACAAATGCATTTTCAATAAAAATGTTGCAAGTTGAATTCCCACGCTTGCTAAATTTCCTTCTAGAACAAACACAAGCACATAACAAACATTGTAAGGTGAAAAAAATCTAGCATGTGTTATATTTACTTTTAGTGAAAACACAAGCCTATTTCCAACAACATTATCCAGAAAAAGAAATCTAACACGTGCTAGATTTCATTCTATCATAAACGAAAGTGCATTGCTAATATAAACATTATAAGATGAAAAAAAATATAACGATTGATATATTTCCTTCTAGCGTAAATAAGTGCACATTGTCGATAACACCATTGCAAGGTGAATGAAATTTACCCATGGTAAATTCTGCTATAGAAAAAACATAAGCACATAACAACATGGCAGGGTTAAAGAAATCTAACTCGTGCTAGATTTACTTTTAGCACAAACACAAGTATATTTCCAAAAGCAATATTGCAGGGCAAAAGGAAATAGATTTTATGCTAGATTTTCTTCTATCATAGATACAAGGCATTCTCAATAGCAACATTGAAGGTGAAAGAAATATAACCTGTGCTGCATTTACTTTTAGTAGAAAGACAAGCATATTTCTAGCAACAAAAGTGTGTGCCAAAAAAAAACTAGGACCTGTTAAATTTTCTTCTAGGACAAACACAAACACAATGACAATAATAACATTACAAGGGGAATGAAATCTAACATGTGCTACATTTCCTTTTAGCACAAACAACCAGATTGTCAAAAACAATATGAAATTAGAAAAATTTCCAGGCTTTGTGGGTTCTTCTCCATGAAGCTGCATAGAAAATGCAGTAACAATTGTTTTGAACATGCAACCAAACATGGCAATTTACTCGTATGTAACTCGGGGTTTGGTTCTAGTGGCTTGGTAGAGAACTAACTCATTTAACACAGGGTTCTGGCCAGATAATGTTGGACCGCTTTAATGGATCTCTAAATTTGATCTTGAGAGGACGTTGCAAATATTTTGCATTTAGTAAATATTTTTAACCAACATAATATAAAGTTGGAGCATACGCTTGTATATTTAACACTGGTATTGTTGGGTAGCAGTGTAGTGTAGATAAGCCCTTGTTAATATGGATTTTTTTAGTATGCAGAGCTATTGCTTCTCCATTTTTGCTCTGCCCATCTCAAATTCCAGAGGTGAATACGTTTCATTTATGGGAAGGGGTGGATGCAAAGGAAGAAGGGTAAACATGTCGATAAACTGGTCTTACATTATTGTTGCATACAATGGTACTTTGATACCTATAATACTAATGGCCGAAATAATATTTCAACTACTTCAAATAATTAGTAACTACTAGGTGGCATGGGCAACCCCTACAAAATAAAATGAGAGTTCCCCTGTTAGAAACTCCCTTCTCATTTTCGTTTATGTTGCTTTGAAATTAAGGAGCTATTTGTGTGCTCTTGTGAG
The DNA here is from genome assembly GCA_034641835.2 of Pinus albicaulis. Taxonomy (NCBI): domain Eukaryota; kingdom Viridiplantae; phylum Streptophyta; class Pinopsida; order Pinales; family Pinaceae; genus Pinus; species Pinus albicaulis. The sequence continues at coordinate 460,862,114 of CM076581.1, forward strand.
CTTTACGCTTCTTTCACTGGGTGGACTTAAAACTAGTAATTAGCTTTTCAGCAATCTGCACAGGTGTATATTTCATGTACCAATGTCCTTTGATGCAACTCCATTTGGGTGAATGTGAAATCAAGCATCAACTAATCAGAGTGCAGTGGACACATTGATTCCTACACAACCAGGAGCTTTGGCTTTTGCATTTATACAACTTTTGGGGATCATTGTAGTCATGTCTCACATTTCTTGGCAGGTATTCATTGTGTTTATACCACTGGGTTCAACTTGTATATGGTATCATCAATATTACATACCATCAACTAGTGAAGTGGCTCGGTTGTCATTAGTTTCTAGAGCTCCAATCGTACAAAATTTTGGAGAATCAATCTCTGGAGCAACCACCATTAGAAGTTTTGACCAGGAGTCTTGGTTCATGGAGAGAAATCTCTAGTTGATTGATATGTATATTAGACCTAGTCTCCACAATGTTGGGGCCAATGCATGGATTAGTATTCTGATGGATTTTCTATCAAATCTTGCATTTGCCTTCTCTATAATATTCCTAATGGAAATTTACAATGATAAGCAAAGCAAGCATCGTAAAAAAACAAACAACCAAAATTTACAACACATTAAATATTGTTAGGTCCCTATATTACTAGTAAGTCCCTTATTGTTGTTAGTGTAACCCCCTTATTGTTATTATTGTACCCTACGGTAATCCCCATATTATTATTATTGTGCCCTTAAATTATTATTGTTAGGTCGGCTAGGATTACATTGTGGCCTCACTAGGACTACATTGTAGCCCCATGGACTCCTATATATAGAAAGGAGGTTTTGTAATTTTTATCATCCAAGAATTGTTCATTCATGTAATGTATTGGAGGTTGCCCCCTCGAAGTGGCTTATTTCTAAGGCATTGATATCTCTTTTCTTCTATTTTTGGAGCTGGTTTTCACAACATTTGGTATCAGAGCTTTGGGATTCTAGGGTTTCGTTGCTCCAAACAGGTCATCGTGGCATTTTCGCTATACCTTTTTTTTTACGAAGGTTCAGATGCGGAAATATTTAGAGTGCAAAGCCCAAATCCTGGGGAACATCGTCGCACAATTTCAGAGCTTGCGTCGCAATATTTTCGGAGATATGATATGTGGAATTTAGGTCATTTTGCAGGCTCTTAAATTTAACCTAAACAGGTCATCGTGGAATTTTCGCTATAACATTTTTTCTACGAAGGGTCAGAAGCTAAAAATTTTAGAGTGCGAAGCTGAAATCCTAAGGAACATCGTCGAAAACTTTCAGATCTTGGTTCGCAATATTTCATAGATATGATATGTGGAATTTAGGGCTTTTTCAGGCTTCTGAATTTCATCTCAAAGAGGTGATCGTGGGAAAATTTTCATAGCTCTCTCTCTGAGCATCGGATTAGAATGCTGTAAATAGTGGCCGCAAGTACACAGACTGTAGTTTTCTTTCTATCAATTTTAGAGCCAAAGGAGGAAACAGTGACACGTGGCAAGTCGTACAAGTTCACTCCACTAAAACAGTCCATAATTGGATCATTGTGGGAGATTGGACATAACTTTGTCTTGAAGAATCCAAATCAGATCAAACCTATGGAATTTGAAAGAAGCTTTAGACAGCTACTACAAGGCCGAATTTCAGATATTGAGGATCTGCAATTATAGAGATAATTCAATTTCAATATCGAGCTCCTCAAAAGCAAGTAAAAGGTGTGTATTTTTTTTTCCGAATTGGATAAGTCTTGTTTGAATAATCAAGTTGAATTGATTCCAAGGGCATATTGTAGAATAGATATTAATATTGGATTCTAAAATGGCCCCTAAAAATAATTCAATATCCATTAAGCCTTTAAAATGCTCTACTATGACCCATGAAGACGAAGAATGGCAACATGACATATCAAAATTACAAGAGCAAGTGCAACAAATCTCGCTCTCGCAAAGAGCAACAAAAAATGAAATGGAAGTTTTGAAGAAAGGCGTGGAAACTAAGATGGATGGTTTGAAGAAAGGCATGGAAGCTAAGATGAATGGTTTGGAAGCTAAGATGAATGGCATGGAAGTGGGCATGGAAGCTAAGATGGATGACATGGAAGCTAAGATCGATGAAAAAATGAAAGACAACATGGAAAACATGAAGAATGATCTAAAAGTAGACAGAGAAGGTTTGGCAAAGTTGATACAAGAAATTTTTCCTAATGGTGAAAAGATGGTAGAGGAAACTCATGATAAGAACAAAATAAATGTTAATCGTGATTTCATAAACTCTAATGTTGAAGGGAAGAACCACCATATTCCAAAAATGGATATGAGGAAGTTTGAGGGAAAGGATCCTGTAACATTGATACTACAAATGTAGCAATATTTTGATCTCAATAATGTGCAAAACACACAAAAGGTACCCTTTTCAACTTTAAATTTAGAACAAAATACATTTGTATAGTATCGATGGCTTTGCTCCCGTAAAAAAAATTGTCACTTGGTCAATTTTTACGGAGGAAATGATAGCACATTATGAGGATACAAAGAGCAACACCTTCTTTAGCCAATTGATCAATCTCAAAAAAAAGGGTTCAGTTGGGGAGCACATTGAGGACTTCGAAAAAATTGAATATAAGGGTAACTGATATTTCAGAGGAACACAGGATTGATCTCTTCATAGGTACTTTAAAGGATAACATCCAACATGAAGTTCGCGTTTTGGAACCTGATCCATTGGAGAAGGCATTCAAGTTGGCCAGAAAAATTGAATGTAAAATTATGGCGACAAGGAAGCCTACCACTCACTTTTATAAAGAGGGAAGTGTTGCTACTCATAGATTTACACAACCTACAAGGTTGACACCACAAAAATTGGAAGAAAAAATAGCAAAAGGGCTTTGCTAAAGTTATGATAGCAAATACACTAAAGGGCATAAGTGTGCTGAGAAGAAATTATTTACATAGATTGTGAAGAGGAAGAAGAAAATGAACAATAATCTTCAAAAGAAGAGGTTATACACCACGAACCAACCCTAGAAGAGGAAGAAATGAGTCTGACCATATCGTGTAATGCATTGGCAGGAATTACCACTCCTCAAACTCTCAAGATAGAAGGACATGTCAAGAAGAAAAAGGTAATAGTGTTGATTGATTCAGGTAGTACCCATAATTTTATTCATTGTAAGGTAGCCAAGGAATTGAATTGTTTCCTATACCCAACACCAGAATGTCAAGTGATGGTTGCAAATGGAGGAACTATAAATTGCTCTGGAAAATGCCATAATATCAAGCTAATCATGGGGGAATATGTATTGACTAGTCCAATGCTTTCCATTCCTATGGGAGGTGCTGATGTTGTACTAGGAGTACAATGGTTACAATCTTTGGGGACGGTAGCTTTTAATTTTCAAGAACTTTTCTTAAAATTCTTTTCAGAAGGAAAGGAAGTCGAATTACGGGGTATTGAAGGGAAGCCAGGAAGGATAATAAGCTCTAATGGCATGAAAAAGCTTCTAAAGAAAGAACAACGAGGCGTAATTGCACAATTATGCTCACTAGGAGTTCCAACATCAAAATCATCTATTTCTGCAGATCTCCAACAAGTCTTGGACAATCATTCCAAGGTGTTTGAAACTCCCAAAGGACTCCCACCTATTCGTGATCATGATCATGCTATTCATTTGATTCAGGAAGTGTTCCTCCAAACATCAGGCCTTATAGATATCCTTACTTCCAAAAGAGCGAAATTGAACGTATGATTGCAGAAATGTTAGAGGCGGGTATAATTCAACCTAGTCGAAGTTCTTTCTCTGCTCCTATAGTATTGGTACACAAGAAGGATGGATCATGGCACATGTGTCCAGATTATAGGGAGCTCAATAAGCTCACCATTAAAGATAAATTTCCCATTCCTGTGATTGATGAATTATTGGATGAATTACATGGAGCAATTTATTTTACCAAGTTGGATCTTCGTTCAGGATATCATCGAATTAGAATGAAGACTGAAGATATTCCAAAAACAACATTTCGAACTCATGAGGGTCATTATGAATTTTTGGTCATGCCTTTTGGCCTTACCAATGCACCTTCTACATTTCAAGGGTTTGATGAATTCCATTTTCAAACCCTTCCTTAGAAAATTTGTGCTAGTATTTTTTGATGATATACTAATCTACAGCAGGTCTTGGAAGGATCATGTTGAACATGTTGACAGGGTGCTCAAACTATTGTAGGAGAAACAATTGTATGCAAAAACATCCAAATGTTTCTTTGGAGTACAAGAGGTGGAATATCTAGGTCATATTGTATCTCACGAGGGTGTTAAAGTAGACCCTAACAAAATTAAAGCCATTAAGGAATGGAAAGTCCCCACAACCATAAAGTAGTTGCGAGGATTTCTTAGGTTAACAGGGTATTATCGCAAGTTTGTTAAGAATTATGGGAGAATAGCAGCACCTCTAACAACATTATTGAATAAAGATGCATTTTCATGGACTCCTAAAGCAACTAAGGCCTTTGAACATCTTAAAGAAGAAATGTGCCTAGCATCGGTCTTAGCTACGTCAAATTTCACAAAAACTTTTATTGTGGAATGTGATGCCTCAGGAAATGGAATTGTGTTGGGTGTGGAGCCTGATTATCTTGTTTATTTTGTATCACAACATTGGACCCCTGTACCTTAATGGGGGCGACAACATCGCCCGTAATTAAACGCTACCTGGGGGGTCTAGTGAGGGGGCGGTTGCGACTTTATGGAGCCCCCCCCCCCTAGCGGGTGGTTTCGGGGGCAGCGCCCCCAAAGCTAAAAACAGATGTAAAATTGCCTTGTAAAAGTATAGTAATTTCTAGTCAATCTGGGCCATTCATTAGGCGGATGATATGACGGTAGAATTTATGTTTAGTTTAGGTTTTTTTTCCCTAGAAGGCAACCCCTCGCTTGTATGAGGGTATTGTATTGCGACTGTGTATTTTATGTGTATTCTCGGAGCGAAAAACAGATAGGGAGACTGTGAGAGAGAACAGAGGATATTACAGCGGATCTGCTGTAGGTTGTGTCTCTTCATTTTGCTGGATAATAGAAAGGAAGGACTGGTTGTTCGGGGTGGACGTAGCCCAAACTGGGTGAACCACGTATATCTGTCTCTCTGGTTTTATGTGTTTTTTGTGCTTGTGTTTTCCACATATTTTATGTGTTTCATTACTCTGTAATATTTAATTTTCTAACAATTGGTATCAGAGCCAAAGTTCTATTTAGCTGATAAACTCGAAGGAAATAAGGGTTCCTAGTTCGAGTGGGAGCAATCACGGAAGATGGTAAATTTAGGGTCGAGAAATTTAACAGCCAAAACTTCCCGCTGTGGAAGATGCAGATGGAATATTATTTGTATCAGAAATATTTGTACCTACCATTGAGCAGAAAAACAAAGAAGTCGACGACTATGACAGACGCAGAATGGGATATTCTTGATAGAAAGACACTCGGAACAGTACATTTGTGCCTCGCGGCGTCGGTAGCCTTCAATATTTCGAAGGAAACAACAATAGAGGGTTTTATTAAGGCATTGGTGAAACTATATGAAAAACCCTCGACCTCAAACAAGGTATTTATTATGAAACGTTTATTTAATATGAAGATGTCGGAAGGTGGATCTATTGCAGACCATTTAAATTATTTTAATACAGTTACCAGTCAGTTAAGTTCTGTAGGCGTAAACTTTGATGATGAAGTTAGAGCTTTGTTATTTTTGTGCTCATTGCGAGAAAGCTTAAATGGTTTAGTTATGGCCATTAGTAACTCTTTCTCTGGATCTAGTACTTTAAATTTTGATGATGTTGTCGGTGCTATCCTTAGCGAAGAAATGTGACGGAAAAGCTCCGGTGAGACATCAGGTAATGCTTTGAGTGCAGAGTCTAGGGGAAGAAAAATGGAAAGAGGAAAGAGGTCGGGATATCACAGTAAATCAAGGAAAGGCAGATCCAAGTCTAGATCGGGGATAGTGTGCTGGAAATGCGGAAAGAAAGGACACCTAAAGAAATATTGTAAATCTCGGAAGGGAAAAGAAGGAGACACACAGCAAGAAAACAATCATGAAGCAAATGTGACAGGTGATGTGTTACAAGATGCCTTGATTATTTCTTTCGAAAATGTTACTAATTCCTGGGTAGTAGATTCAGGGGCTTCATTCCATGCCACACCTGATAAGAAATATTTTCATGACTATGTTCAAGGAGATTTTGGACAAGTCCGTTTGGGTGATGATAAAACCTATAAAATTGTTGGAATGGGTAAGGTTCTTGTAAAACAGCAGAATGGAAACCAATGGCTATTAAAGGAGGTAAGGCATGTTCCAGATCTGAAGAAAAATTTGATTTCAACAGGGTAGTTAGGCGGTGAAGGTTGTGTGACAACTTTCACAGATAAAACTTGGAAGGTCACAAAAGGAGCCCTGGTAATAGCAAAAGGTGAAAAGGTTGGTACATTGTATTTATGCAATGGTATTTATAACTCTGTTAATGCTTTAACTTCCAAAGGAGCAGATGCAGCATTATGGCATCATAGGCTCGGACACATGAGAGAGAAGGGGATGAAGATTCTTCACTCAAGAAATTTTTTGTCGGGTTTGAAGAATGTTGATTTGGATTTTTGTGAGAATTGCATTTATGGAAAACAGAAGAGAGTCAGATTTATCAGAGTTGGGAAAGAAAAGAATAGTGAAAAATTAGAGCTTGTGCATACAGATGTATGGGAACCTGCTCATGTATCATCTCTCGATGGATCTTGTTATTATGTTACTTTTATTGATGATGCAACTAGGAAAACTTGGATTTATTGTATTTAGAATAAAGCTGATGTATTTGATACTTTCAAGAAATGGAAAGCTTTGGTTGAGATTGAGACAGGAAAGAAGTTGAAGTGTCTCAGATCAGAAAATGTAAGTGAATATTGTAGCAAAGAGTTTGATAGGTACTGTTCAGAGCATGGAATTCGCAGAGAGAAGACAGTTCCAAGAACACCACAAGAAAATGGTGTGTTAGAAAGGATGAACAGAACAATCATGGAGCGTTCAAGGTGCATGAGATTGCATGCAAGTTTGCCTTTACAATTTTGGGCAGATGTTGTAGATACTGATGTTTATCTAATAAACAGAGGGCCTTCAAGTTCCTTGGATGGTGGTATTCCAGAGGAAGCGTGGACATGTAAAAAGGTAAACTACTCTTTTTTAAAGCCTTTTGGCTGTGAGGCCTTTGTCCATATTAATAAAGAAAATAGAAAAAAGTTGCAAAATCAAAGAAATGTACCTTTATTGGATATGGTGTTAATGATTTTTGTTATCGCTTATATGATTATGAAAATCACAAAATCATTAGGAGCATAGATGTAATATTTAATGAAAAAGTATTGTATAAGAATCAATTGCAGGAAATGAAACAGGAAAAAAGAAAACAAAGAATACACAGTTCTTGATGAGATCACAGAAAAGGTAAAGGTGCCTGGAAATAATAATAATCAAGAGCCACAACAACAACAACCACCACAACAGAAACAGGCACCTCAAACACCTGAAAGTGGTGTTAGAAGATATACTAGGATAAGTAGACCCCCTGAACGATACTCTCCTTCATTATATTATTTATTGTTGACTGATTCTGGTGAACCTGAATGTTATGAAGAAGCAATGTAGGTTGAAAGTACGAAGAATTGGGAGCTAGCCATGGAAGAAGAGATGGACTCCTTAATGCATAACCAAACTTGGGACTTAGTCAGGTTGCCTGTAGGTAAAACTACATTGCAGAATAAATGGGTTTACAGGTTGAAGGAAGAAGATGGAGGAAAATAGAGGTACAAAGCTAGACTTGTGGTGAAGGGGTTTGCACAAAATAAAGGTATTTATTTTGATGAAATATTTTCTCATGTTGTTAATATGACCTCAATAAGAACTATTTTAAGTCTTGTAGTAGCGGAAGATTTACATCTTGAATAGTTAGATGTAAAGACAACATTTCTCCATGGAGATTTGGAGGAAGAGATCTATATGGAGCAGCCAGAAGGATATGAGGTCAAAGGGAAAGAAAAATTAGCGTGCAAGTTAAAGAAGAGCTTGTATGGCTTAAAACAGGCTCCAACGCAGTGGTATCTAAAATTTGACAAGTTTATGTCTGAACAAGATTATACTAGATGTCACTCTGATCATTGTGTTTATCTGAAAAGGCAAAATGATGGCAGCTATACTATATTGTTATTGTATGTAGATGACATGCTTGTTGCAGGGTCTAACATGCAGAAAATAAATGTGCTCAAAATAAAATTGGAAAATTCATTTGCAATGAAGGATTTGGGAGCTGCAAAACAAATCCTTGGTATGAGAATAACTAGAGACAGGAAAAATCGCAAATTAACACTATCTCAGAATAAGTACATACAAAAGGTGTTGAAAAGATTTAATATGCAGAATGTAAAACCAATTAGTACACCTTTTGCTAACCATTTCAAACTTAGTAAGGAGATGTGCCCCAAGACCCAAGAAGAAATGGACTATATGTCTAAAGTTCCATATGCATCAGCAGTTGGAAGCTTAAAGTATGCAATGGTTTGCACAAGGCTTGATATTACACATGCAGTGGGAGTTGTAAGCAGGTACATGAAAAATCCAGGAAAAGAACGTTGGATGGCAGTAAAATGGATTCTCAAATATTTGAGAGGTACCACAAATCAAGCATTATGCTTTAGTGGTTCAAACATTGCTCTACAGGGATATGTTGATGCAGATATGGCAGGTGACAAAGATAACATGAGGAGCACTAAAGGATATGTATTTATTGTAGGTGGAACAGCTGTCAGTTAGGTTTCAAAAATCTGAAGTGTTGTTGCACTTTCAACAACAGAAGCAGAGTATGTTGCTGCTACAGAGGCTAGTAAAGAAATGATTTGGTTAAAAAGGTTTATGGATGAATTGGGTAAGAAGCATGATATGGGCACGTTATACAATGATAGCCAAAGTGCCATTCATCTTGCAAAGAACTCAACATTTCATTCTAGGATTAAACACATACAACTCAAGTACCATTTCATATGGTCAGTATTGGAAGATGGACAATTGAAGCTGGAAAAGATACACACTAGCCAGAATCCTGCAGATATGCTAACAAAAGTTGTAACCAGGGAGAAACTGAGAACATGCTCAGTTTCAATTGGTCTTCAAGGATGACGATGAAGATGACTTGACCCGAGGTCGAAGAGGAGTCATTTTCAGCCAAATGAAGCGGTGGGTTGCACAATTAGTCTCAAGTGGGGAGATTGTTGGGTGTGGAGCCTGATTATCTTGTTTATTTGTATCACAACGTTGGACCCCTATACCTTAATGGGGCGGAAATTCCGCCCATAATTAAATGCTGCTCGGGGGTCCAGGGGGGGTGGCTGCGACTTTATGGAGCCCCCCCCCCCCCTGGCGGGGGGTTTTGGGGGCAACGCCCCCAAAGCTAAAAACAAATGTAAATTTTCCTTGTAAAAGTATAGTAATTTCTAGTCAATCTGGTCTATTCATTATGCAGATGATCTGACGGTAGAAGTTATGTTTAGTTTAGGTTTTTTTTCCCTAGAAGGCAACTCACTTATATGAGAGTATTGTATTGCGACTATGTATTGTATGTGTATTCTCAGAGCGAGAAACAGATAGGGAGACAATGAGAGAGAACAGAGGATATTACAGCGAATCTGCTGTAGGTTGTGTCTCTTCATTTTGCTGGATAATAGAAAGGAAGGATTGGATGTTCAGGGTGGACATAGCCCAAACTAGGTGAACCACATATATCTGTGTCTCTCTGGTTTTATGTGTTTTGTGTGCTTGTGTTTTCCGCATATTTTATGTGTTTCATTTCTCTGTAATATTTAATTTTCTAACAAATTGGTGTTGTTTTAATGCAAGAAGGAAGGCCCATGTCTTTTGAAAGTCATCCAATCAAAGGAAAGTATTTACAGAAAGCTATTTACGAGAAGGAAATGTTAGCAATACTACATGCACTAAATAAATGGCGAACTTACCAAATGGGAAGACACTTCAAGGTAAAAACTGATCATGATAGCCTTAAACACTTTTTGGAACAATGACTATCTTCAGAAGAGTAGCAAAAATGGGTCACAAAGATGTTGGGTTATGACTTTGAAATAATCTACAAAAAGGGGAAGTTAAATGTTGTTGCAGATGCACTCTCAAGAAAGAATGAAGAAGTGGAAGCATTGCTTTGTGCCATAGCTATTATCCAACCAGATTGGATAACCGAAGCAAGGGATGAATGGAATAAGGACGAAGAAGTGTGGAGACTCATTCAAAAGTTGTAGCAAGATCCTAGTACATCTGATACATTTAGTTGGAAAATTTATTCCTTATGGTACAAAGATCGCTTATATCTTTGTAAGAATTCCCAACTAAAACAAAATATTCTTTTGGAATTGCACAATTCTCCTTTAGGAGGACACTCAGGAATTTTAAAAACTTACCACGGGGTGAAGAAAGATTTTTTTTGGGATGGTCTTAAATCTAATATTCAAAAGTTTGTGGCGGAATGTTTGGTTTTCCAGCAGAATAAAGTTGAGACGATTAACACCCCATGTCTTCTACAACCTTTATCCATTCCAAGTCAATGTTGGGAGGAGATTTCAATGGATTTTATCACAGGTTTACCTAAGTCCGAAGGAAAGAGTGTCATCATGGTGGTAGTTGATAGAATTACCAAGTATGCACACTTTTGGGCATTATCTCATCCATTTAAAGCAAGTACAGTTTCTACTACATTTATGGACACAGTTCAAAAGCTACATAGAAACCTAAGGGTTATTGTGAGCGACAGAGATCCCATTTTTACTGGAAATTTTTGGAAGGAGTTATTTTCTTGTTTGGGTACTCAATTAGCTCATAGCTCATCTTATCATCCTCAATCTGATGGTCAAACTGAGATAGTAAATAAATGTTTGGAATGATATCTTTGTTGTTTTGTATCTGATAAACAAACACAATGGGTCAAGTGGTTACCTCTCGCTGAATGGTGGTATAACACTTCCTTCCATACTGCAGCAAAAATGATCCCATTTATGGCACTTTATGGATATCATCCACCATCCATCACATCATCTTTAAGGGAAAATTCGAAGGTTCAAGCGGTGGAAGATCACATCGAGCATCAACAAGAAGTTCTCCAACTCTTAAAGGATAACCTGAATTTGGCACAAAATCGAATGAAACAACAGGCAGATCAACATCGCAGCGAGAAAAGTTTTGATGTAGGAGATTGGGTATTTTTATGGCTACAACCATACAAACAAATGTCCCTCAAGCAAGCTAAGAAGGATAATAAATTATCGCCAAAGTACTATAGTCCTTACAAGGTGTTGCAAAATATTGGTACTATGGCATACAAATTGGAGCTTCCTGCTTCTTCACGAGTGCATCCAGTTTTCCATGTTTCATGCTTAAAGAAGGTTATAGGTGAAAATCTTCCAGTTCAAACAATATTGTCAGAACTTGATGAGGAAGGAAAAATCATATTGAAACCTGAAGCAGTCACGGAAACAATAACTCGACAGCTACGAAATCGATCAATTTCAGAGTATTTCATCAAGTGGAAGAACTTACCCACTAAAGATTCTACATGAGAGGATGAGAATTTTATACAGAAACACCCAGAGCTACTCAAGCGTTGAGGACGACACTTTTCTGAAGGAGAGGAGCATGTTAGGTCCCTATATTACTAGTATAGTCCATTATTGTTGTTAGTGTAACCCCTTTATTGTTATTATTGTACCCTGTAACCCCCATATTATTATTATTGTGCCCTTAAATTATTATTGTTAGGTCGGCTAAGATTGCATTATGGCCCCACTAGGATTACATTGTGGCCCCATGGACTCCTATATATAGAAAGGAGGTTTTGTAATTTGTATCATCCAAGAATTGTTCATTCATGTAATGTATTGGAGGTTGCCCCCTCGAAGTGGCTTATTTCTAAGGTGTTGATATCTCTTTTCTTCTATTTTTGGAGCTGGTTTCACAACAAACACCAAGAAATCTCCATAAATTGCATTGAGTTGAGCCATTCTATTAATATAAATGTTGGGTACGAAGGTAAGATCAAAAAACATGCACCTAGGCTTGCCCAAGGCAAGCTAACAATTCCCAAGTGATGAAATCAAATACTCTAACATGCAATGTGGTTGTCCCCAACAATCTCTCTACTAACCCAGTGAAAAATTGCATTGTTGGTTGCAAATAATGGTTGTTAGGGTCTCCTCTGGTGCCCAGAAAATTCTGTGAAATTAACCTCAGACTCTCCTCCAATAACCCACGAAGGAATCGGCCAAATGTTGAACTCGGAATTTCAACCCAATTTCCCCCTAGCTCCTCTAGTTGTTGGCTGAGTTGGGACCCCTGTTTAACCCCTCGAATCTGCCCAAAAAATTCTGCCAAATTATTTTTGAGATCTCTGTCAAAAACCCAGAAAGGGCTTACTCTAGTTTTGATGCTCCAAAATTGACCTCAAAATGCTTAGCCCTCCTCCACAAGAAGAAACTATAACCTATAGCAGATGTTGGGCTTGTTGCTCAACCAAAGTGCTGGAAAATACCCCACGATCTCCCCCAATCTAATTCCAGACAACCCCAGCTCCTCAATCCCTTTCAAAAGCTAATTGTTGGCTTTGCCTCATCAACTCCTCCAAGAGCCCTTGTTTACTTTCCCCTTTTTGCATCATTGGAGTGTCTATAAGCTCACCAATCATTATGCATGCGAGTCTAACACCTTCATGATATTGCTAGCTTCCCCACAGGTGGCCAAGATCATGCTTTGAACCATTGTAATATTCATAATGGAAATTTACAATGATAAGGAAAGCAAGCATAGTAAAAAAAACAAACACACATAATTTACAACACATTAAACACCAAGAAATATCCATTAACCGCGTTACGCTGAGCCATTTTATTAATATAAATGTTGTGTACAAAGGTAAGATCAGAAAGCATGCACTTGTGCTTGCCCAAGAGAACCTAACAATGCCCACGTGATGAAATCAGCTACTCTAACATGCAATGTGGTTGTCCCCAACAATCTCTACGTTGACCTAATGAAAAATTGCACTGTTGACTGTGAAGAATGGTTGTTAGTGCCTCATTTAGTGCCCAAAAAATTTCGGGAAATTAACCTCCAGTTCTCCTCCAATAACTCACAAAAACCCACCAAAGAATTGGCCAAATGTTGACCTTAGAATTTTGGCCCAATTTCCCCCTAGCTCCTCCAGTTGTTGGCTGAGTTGGCACCAAAATGATAGAAAATCCCCCATAATTTCCTTTCCTGCTCCTTTCCTGCATCCCAACTGAACCAGAAATGTGTGGTATCCTCCCATCTACCAAAGATGAGTAGAATTTGCCTCCCTAGGGTGGCACTCGTGGTCCACCGAAGAAGAGGGTGACTTGGCCTCCATGAAAGATTGTGTAGTTCCTAGGAAAGATGACACAGACCCCTGCTCCAAAAATTCGTATTGTTGTGGAAATACCTCCTACTCTTGTCCCACAAACAAGTCTCATACACCAATTTGGTGTCTGGCTTAGTCGTGACCTTAAAATTGGATAATAATAATAATAATTTACATGCTTCAAATCACCGATTCATCCAATAAATATTTTCAAAAACTTTTATCTACTGAACACATGAAAAATCTAATCCACTCTTACATAAATCCATTAGAAGCACCCCCTCTTCCAGAAACAAACTTTGTTATCCATCCATCTATAAAATTCAAATCCACAAGTTTTAATCCATTGCAATTGAAATATCTCAGCAAGAGGTTACAACCTTAGACGTGCTTTACAACATGATATGTTTATCCATCCCCACAAGAAATTTTGTAAACTCTGTGACACCATAAATGTCTTCTCCAACCAGCTCTGGAAATTATCCTTTGCAGCTTACTTAGAGGACACATTATTGTTTCAAATTCTATTGCAATTACATTTTTGAAAACTATCTGGATTTGTTTGTGGTATGGGAGGCCAGCAATGTTTAATCCATAGGTTCAATAAATGACATGTATTCATCCTCAAATCCTGCAAGGACTATTCTCGTCCTTCTTGCAAAATGGTGTTGTATTGCCATAGATGGTAGTGCTCTAATTGTTAGGGACCTAATTATTTATAAAAATGAATATTTAAAGCATGTATGTGCTAATATACATCCAATGTTGATGTTGGAATAATTGATTTCATACCTTATTCACCACACTATAGACCTATGACTTCAGCCTTTTTACAAAATCGCATTCCAAACTCTTTCTACTAACAGTTTGTAGGACGAGACCAATTTCTTGTGGCCATGCATAATAGGCACATTGGTCAACATCTCTAGCCCAACTTCAGATAAAGTTTTCTTTGACTTCTGAATCCATGTGATATCAAAAATAAATCCATCATGTCATTGCCAATAACTCTTCATTTGATTTTTCCTAATATGCATGTGATCTCCAACATACTAAATATGGGGAAAGGCCTATAACTAAAGTCTGCCAAGATCTATTTGCAAATCTGAAACACTTTCACCAACCTCCTTCAATACCTTCAGTATGCTTTGATCAACCCAGAGATGTGATTAGTTGATACATTTACTGCAACAAGGGAACTGCCATAAAGGCCACCTCGAATTAATTTCCTCCAGGTGCTATAATTCTGCTTTTGACACATTAATTTCATTGTCATTCTTGTTTAATTGTTGTTGAGAAAGGAACTGCCTCTATAGTTCTTTCATGTCTTCCTTATAAAATTCACAGCAATATCCATATTTTGGCACCTTATCAAACAATGGAAATCTGGGATGATGTGGGATGGTAAACTTGTCCGTCATTTCTCAACACCCAGAAAACCTCGTTGACTAGCATGCAGCAACGTATGAGGCAACTCTCATTTGTACATGCATAAGAAAGTATTATAAAGTATATATGAGGACCGGATGAGATGAATTGATAGATTACCCATGAATATCAAAGGGTAACATTTGATTGGATATTCTCTTCCAGGTTTCCACTTATAGTTGACATCTAACAAATTGGCTTATGATCATGTGCAAGTAGGCCTACCCTTAACTTATTTACTTCTGAGAATGTTTCTTTTTTTATACCATTATACTTGAATGACGTGCAAAATGCCCTCCCCTCTGAGGAGAGTCAATTCCAATAGCAACTTGTCTTTCAAGCCCTTTTTCTTTTCCCAACTCATTGTCAGCAAAAGAAGTCAATGCATCTTTAATTGTCTTTATGCTCTTTACAAGGCTTATTCCCGTAACATGGGCCTTCATGTTGTCCATCAGTATTTAAATATTTTGTGATGCCAACAACTTTAGGTTCAAGGCTTGTTTTAGGTGCTAAATGAGCATTGGCATGGTTATGAGACCCACTGCACATAAATATTTTTGGGCTTCTGAGTTGCTTTGGTCTCAGAGAAATTGATCAAATACACTAAAATGACACATGAATTTTTCAACAACAGAGTGAATATATTTCTCTTCCAGCAAGCACCAAAAGCGCTTGTATTTGTGATACCATTTGGTATAAAATCTAACAAGTTCCCTCCTTCCCAATGCTAATGCTGCTTCTCATTACTCATAAGTAAAACAAGAGGGCGAGGGATATTTTTTTTTGGAATGCCTTAACGCCCTCTCAAGAGATGACCAATGCAGTCCTCTATTTTGATTCTTTTTAATCACATATATTTTACTTGGTATCTAATTCCTTGCCCATCCCATTCCTAGACATCTGTGGTATCCAATTCCTTCCCCTTCCCATTCCTGTACATCTGAATAGCTCAGTATTCGCTTAACATCAAAGGTATTGTCTATTCATATAAAATATCAGGTGCCAAAGTTATAGTGGTTGAGAGATTGAATCCACTTTGCATATGTAATGAAATCGGTTGAGGGATTGAATCCACTGAAGGAGGAGTGTTCTTGCCACCCAGAGCGTTGGTTCTCTACTTTTTGGAAAAGAGGAAAAATAAGATGATCGTTTCTTGAAAGGTTTCATATATCAACAAAAGCGTATGACAAAAAAAGTAATCTACAGAGGGTTTTAAGGGGTTTTACTCGTGGCATATGATTTTGAGGAGTGTCAGGCAAGATTGAATGGGAGGAAGGGACATTGTGTGTGCCAGGGGATATCGAAGGTATGGAAAGAAAAACAGCATTGACGTGGGCATGCAATGTTCTGCAGAGAGGTTTTAGTGTTGTTTCTACTAAGCCCGTTGTAGGGGAAGGCGCAGTGATCAAGAAAAATAGGAAGAATAAGAAGACATTGTTGGATGCTGCCAAGCCCCTCCCCGACTGGGGAATTGGCTCCAAACGACTAAAATCTATTGGCAACACAAGAATTTCTACAAAATCACAAGCATCAAGCTCAAAAGAGATTATTGTCATGGAAAGGTGTGGGCGATTTTCCACAAAAATGGTGAACCAACAACAAATACCCCTGTAAGGATTAATGGTGCAAACAAACGTGTGTAGAAATTGATTAATGATATCCCTAAGAAGACTTCTGAGACTATACTGAAATGTAGATTAGTGATCTGAACATGTGAAATCAATGCTAAATTAAATGTTCATTTGTTCCATTAGTTTTTATCAAACTTGATTTACAGGCTTGGGAGACAAGATTTCTTTGGAAGCTAGAAATTTTGAGGTAGGAATCATGTAGTTGCCTAAAAAAGTATGTTTATGCATCAGCTATCACAACATTTGTTTTCTCTGTCGCACCCACATTTGTCCCTGTTTCTACTTTTGGTACATGTATGCTTATAGGAGTGCCTTTGATAGAGGGGAGAATTCTTTCTGCACTTGCAACCTTTGAGAATTATTGAGTTGACTGATATGTATACAAGATATAGTTAGATATGTATACTTCAGAAAGCTACAAAAATAAATATACTTCCGAATTCTACAGAAACAATTCTCCCTTCTAAATTGACTGATACGTATACTAGATCTACTCTCCACAATGTTGGTGCCTATGAGTGGCTTGGTATTCGAATGGATTTTCTATCAAATATTATGTTTGCGTTCTTTTTGGTGTTCCTCATTCACTCTCCCAAAGATGTAATTAAACCAAGCATTGCAGGGTTGGCAATAAAATGATCCTTACATGCAGATTTCATTACACTACAACACATTCCTTGCTGAAAAATGATCCTTTAAATAGAATGCAGATCTATCTTATTCCCCATTATTTCCACCACCTTCCTATACACTATCAACAACTGACAGAACAATAAGGAGACCATTACTTCTCATTTCCAGAGAAATACCACCTATCACATTATCAATAGTTTCAAAAGGGAATCAGTTTATTTATACCATAGATGCCAAAGTTCCTCTAAGGGGTACTCCTTTGCGGAACATATTATTAGACTTTGTGGATGGTCCATATATGGGAAACACCAAATGCACTCTCTCAACCTTGCAATATGTGCCTCCTCCTTCTAGAGTTATATAAAGTGTTGTAGAACCTTTCTCATAATTCAACCTAGCTAGTTGTCTGCCACTGCATTTTTACCTCAGAATATCACTTCTTTGGAAATGGCTCTAAGGTGTGCATAAAATTATGAACCCATATTTAAATAGGAACCTCCTATATATCCTAATGACTTTGCAGTAATACATGTGGCCCATTGGATTGGAAGTACCACCGAATTGTCGGGTCTAGTTGACAGAACTGCATTCCAAAATGTCATTAGCTAGTGGAGCCCCAATTTCTGGTAGGGCTTTATCATTTAGTGCCTCTATCATATCATGCCATGAATGTAATGTGATTTGATGTGCTTACCCACCATTGCATAGGGGTCTTTTCCAAATGCATATACAGTGTTGCAACCCTTTGCTCAGCGACCATCTACTCCACCACTTGTTCCAAAGATTCTTACATGGTGTCAGTTGTGCCATTATACCCAATATGTTCTTATGCTTTGCACTAATCGACCTAATTATTTTCAACATCATGCAATGCCAATCATTTTTTGCAATCTATTCAAGAGTTCTTAAAATTGACCACCTGTTTTTATTTAATAAATCAGTTAATACATTATCAATAAAAGTCATCTTTGTTTCAGTTGCCCATCAAATGGCCTTTTTCAAATTAATAATGAAAACAACACTAGATAATTTGACAGTAAAAATTCCACATATAAGATAAGATTGCCGATTTCTATTTCTTCGTTCCATGGATCCATACTTGATATATTTCCCTCTGCACAATAAATAAGTTGCATTAGTCATAGAATTAAAACATTTAAGAATAAAAATATTTAACGATATTTGAAAGTAGAAAGAAATTAAAATTGTGGATAAATTATTCCTATAAAACATGAATGTGTGAAGATAAAGAAAACACTCCATGGGGAAATGATGCTCAGAATAGAAAAACATTTTCCTATCAAATAATTACAATCGTGTGAGCTTAAACTTTGAAATATGCATATGCATTGATATGTGTGCAATTAAGGTGAACAAAGAACATCATGTACTCCTTTCAATACTAGGGTAGTGACCATAGCCCATAACTTGCAATGACTACCATGTTGAATTAGTTATAGGAAAGATATGTGTTTTTCCTATTAGACCTAGGCACAAATGGCATGATGATGAGAGTCATGAGATACTATCCTTTGGCCGCCTTAGTCGCTTTTATGTTAAGTGATTAGGAGTATTAAGACTCCCCCATTCATTATTTAAAGCATGGAAATGATACTAGTAGATCTGAGTGATATTTTGTAAATTAGACCTGCTTATCCAGCTGACTATGGTATTATTTATTCACGAGCACCTGAGGATCACTGTTCAAAATTGAACACGTTAAAGCCCGTCGAGAGGCCTCTAGAATGTCAAATAAGTACTCAGTGAAATCTACGAATTAAAAAAAAAAAAAAAACCACACTGACTTTTCCCAGCCCTGGTTACAACTTGTAGACTGTGGAGTCCAAACCACACTGTGCATTTCAAGTTGCCTTTTTCTCTAACTGAAGTCTAAAGTGTCACGTTACACTTATATACGCTAAATTCTATAGGGTAGGCCAAGTTTTTGCAGCATTGACCTGAGTCTAGGTTGTTGTAACTTGCAGCATTGACCTGAGTCTAGGTTGTTGGAACTTGCAGCATTAACCTGAGTCTAGTTTGTTGCAACTTGCAGCATTAACCGGAGTCTAGGTTGTTTTCAGAGTCTAGGTTGTTGCAGCATTAAAGAAATTTAATGGTAAAGGAGCCGGAGGTTGTTGCATTGCAATTTTCCATTGCCAAGCCAAAAATCATAATGGCATCTCAACACTGATATTCTTCCCTGCCAGTGCCGAGGATTTAGTCTGCGAAAGAGCCATTTTGTAGTGAACGAGCCATTCCTTTGTTGCACATCAATGCTTATCATATTCTTCAATCAAACGTCGACAAACAACCCGGTATGTTCCAGCCTCCCATCATCCTCGTATCTTCGAATTATATAAACACTGGTTGTATATATTAAACATGTTTACTTATTTTTATGGATGGATAAAGAGATACTCTAGCTTCATGTGTTGTACCAGGATAAAACTCACACTAAATTCCCCTTTCCTGCTAGTGTGTGTAATAAAATAGAGAGTAATAGTTTGAAATTAATTGAGAAATATTGTCAACTGATTCTTGTGAGGGTGAATCCACTGTAGTCTGTAACTCTCTATTGTATCTATTTTTAGGTTAGCACTTTGAGCAATTCAAGAATATCTATTTTTAGGTTAGTGATTTGAGAAATTCGAGAACCATTAGTGTGTTACCCCAGGCTGCCTCCTATTCTTATATTCATACATCCTGGTAAACAAATGAGTAAGCTCAGCCAACTTATGAAACTGACCTGAAACCAGAGCTGCTATGGATGGATTATGAGACAAAACAATATCATACCCATCTCCATATGAGCTCATTCCTTCTGCCATGAGCTGCCAGAACATGGCTCCCCTACTTGTTCCTCTCCATCTAACAAGATGCATATACATGCTTATAAACACGCCAAGTAAATTGTCTCTCTCACCCATGTGAAATCCTGGGTTTTTGTAAGATTTCCCAAACTCTGCGAACAAAACTGGTTTTCTCGATACCCTACTTCAATCTCCAGATGGCTCTTTATCCAACTCTGCAAAATTGAAAGTTGGGTCTCCTCATCTGCTCTAGCAAGCCTTTAATTTTCAAAAAACAGCTCAATATGTTAGTGAAAACTCAACATTATCATTGAGAAATGAATACGTGTTACTATAATAATGGACTTCCTGCCTATAAGATCGTTTCAACTTCATTGTTGCAGTGGGTAAGATGATGGAGAGGAAGGAGGCCTTTGATTTGGGCAAAAGAGCTGCCATGAGAAGATGGTTTGTAGCATTCGTGTCATTTATAATCATGTCATTTGCTAGTGGAAATTATATGTTTGGGTCCTACTCAGAAACAATAAAAACTTCCCTGGAATATGATCAGAGCACGCTGAATACCTTGCCATTTTTCAAGGATCTGGGTACTAATTTCGAGACTTGGGAATCAAAACTAGTGCTCTTAAAAAGCCAGTTTATGTATAATAGAAGGTTTCAAGTTTCAAGTTCAATTATTCTTACAACCTAATGAGCCATGTCTGAAATACCTTATCTAAGGTCATCTATACAACGCTTCTAAGAGGTAAGTACCAACTCTTTTAGCCCATTTCCAAGTCTGCAAAGGTCTTAAGGTCTCACCTGACCTTCAAGGGTTGGTTATCCTAACCCAGTAATACCTCTGTGGAACCAGTGAACATCAGAATGCAATTCAATTTTTAGTTTTGAGTCTTGACCTAGTCTAAGCCAGGCCTCAAAGGCCAACTCACTTTTTAATTGGCCAATTTCTCTCTGTGGCTTGGCAGGTCTGAGTGGGTCATTTGTCCTAGTAATATGGCATTGTTCAATTAGCCTCCTTGCTATCAAAACCCCCTGTGCTAATCAACTGAAATTCCATCCATCACATAACAAAAGGTTGAGCATATTTTGTTTTCCAAATATGAAAACAATGTAATGAGAACATCTTCAGAGACCATTCTGCAACTTCCCAAGCCAACATGGGTATTTAATAAAAGTGGACTAGGTTTGAACCCTCGTCTTTCTCAACTTAAAATGTGAAATAAAGTCCAAAAAACTATCAAATCCTTGTTGCCTAATTTTGGGAGGCCATATCTATTATAGTAAGGAGTCAGGACTCCAAAGGAATAATAAAGAGAAGCATTCTGAAAATTTCTAATATGCATAACTCTCTTGGACATAGTTTTTTCTTCACTTTGGGCTTAGATTCACTGTTCTCAGACCTTAACATGACAAGTTATATTCCAGAGAGTCCAAGTACCTTCTCATCATTGCCGAGGTTGCTGATATAATCTAGCAGTGGCTTTGCATAGTGTGCAATTTAATTGACTTGATCTGTAGAGGTTGCCCTGTTTATCCCATTGGAAGTGAGATCCAGGGAAACCACTTTGTAACCCCTCTGCTTAAGAAGAGTTACAACCTTATACCAACACCATGCTCCATGGCCAAGTCCATGTATCAACACAAAATGATGTTGTCTTCCTTCTCCCTCCTGATTCATTTCAATAAAGACAAACCTCAGATCAGCTCATCCTGGGGTTGCATTATTCAATCCTGCAAGTTGGAAACCGAAATAAAAGAGACAGAAGAGGTTGCTGAAGTTTTAGGATTCAATTACCTTAACATGAATAGAAATAAAGAGCAGTATGACACCAAGGCACCAAACAGTCCTACTCCATTGCAACACCATCATAACAGTGGAGCAAAACAGAGACTCCAGTGTCTTAACTTGTTCAGAGGCAAACATCTGAGAATTTTACTGACGTTCTCTACAAGGAAGCATTAGATCCCTTGATATATCTAGTAAAGAAGATGAGGGCCAAGAGCTCTTTTCCCTAAGTATCTAAAAATAATTAGTCACATGGATGATGGATGTAAGTATTGCAGAAAATCATTGAAGGATGAGATCGACGTCTTTAAGGCTGCCCACCTATTTCAATTCCTCAGATGTTCATTATTGGGCAGAACAGATGCTTTTGATATTTTTTGGCAAAAGAATTTTCAAGATTCACCACGTTTCTTGTGGGGCCTCTTCAATGGGTTGTTATTCACCAACAATAGGATTGATTCTTTTTGGGATCACGTCTTCAACTTTTCATACTAATAATGAAGATATAATGGAATTTCAGAGGAGATTGTCAACATATGCATATGCATGATCATCTGGTGAAGGACGGTGGCTATAATAAAGACCAAACACAGGGTTATTCATTTCACTAACATAGGGTTACTTAAATATGGGGAAAATCTTTAGATTTTCCATCAATACTTTCCAGCAATAAATTATGAATAACCCGGCCAAATTCAGTATTAAAATAAATTTAAGATTGAAATAAATTTAATAGAAAAGAATGCTTGATAAACTACATATCAATTTATAGCCATCTCCAAATACTAACATGACTGAACTAAAACATTCGAAATAATATGGCTAGTCTTAAGCTAAGTAAAACCACACAGCTAATCCTAAAACCGATACTTGAACAAACTCTACCAAGATATCATTTATGTGAAGAACTTTAAGAATGTGATACAATCGTAGTGGTCTCAGTCTACCGTAACCCAAATTAACACTAAGATGAAAAGTTATCTGATTAATAAAATAGCTTCCTTATGAAATAATCATATCACCTATCTAATAGCTTCCTTATGTTCCACAACGATTACTTCTAGTATCCGCAATATGATGCACTTCACATTAGAAGCTAAAACACCTTTCAGCATGCCACAACTAGCATCAGTCATTACATTTTGATCTCTATCTACATCCAGGAATGGGTTGGAACACAACTCTGAAAACCAACAATATATCTGGAATAGAACTAGGTGGAACTTCTTTCAAATGGGAGCAGACAACCTCTGGCATCACTTTTGCATATGTGAAAAACTGATTTCTTAAGTTTGGAAAGATCGTGTCTAGCTCAGGGTAAAAAGCGTGGGCAAAGCCATCACTATCCAGTTGATCTAAATGATCACTTTTCTTAACAGGTTTCTCATATTTATGTTTGTTGAATTCCAAAAGGGAGGCCTCTTGTAATTCTTCATTCTCTAACCCTTACATATTTTGACGGATGTGAGTTCATCAGAGAAAACAAACAGTAAGCTTGTCATTTGATGCATATCTTGCACAAGGAGGAGCCCTCTCTTCTGGTGTTCCTTTGCATAGCAAGCCAATACCATCCAACCTATGTATTTTTATCAGAGAAATAAACAGTAAGCTTTTCATTTGTTGCATATCTTGTGCAAGAAGGATCCCTCTCTTCTAGTTTTCCTTTGCATAGCGAGCCAATGCCATCCAACCTATGTATCTAACCAAAGGAAATGAAGAGGTTGAAAATTTTGATATTATGTCCATCCATGAGGAGGCAGGAATCAAGTTTC
Organism: Pinus albicaulis; assembly: GCA_034641835.2. NCBI lineage: Eukaryota > Viridiplantae > Streptophyta > Pinopsida > Pinales > Pinaceae > Pinus > Pinus albicaulis. Next base: position 460,885,634 of record CM076581.1, read on the forward strand.
TAAACTGGAAGCCCTCTTTCCTACCATACTCATCATCTTCCTCCATGATGCCACTACCACTCGCTGCAGAAACTATAATTTGAAAAAGTGTCCACTGTCGCCTGTCTCCAAGTATTTTTCCAAGTTTTATTGGATGACTAAACTCCTTTTGCTGATAATGAAGAGAGAACAACAATGTATTGAGATGCTCTGCAACATGTTATGTTGTTCCCTCTGTAACTTCCGAATCAGAAAAACATAGATTAGACCCTGATGTTGGCGTACAAGTGTAACAACATCCATAGACTCTGTATCATCGGGAAAATTTCTAAAACCATTTGGCCTTTCTTCAAAATCACAATTTATTGCTTTCTCAACATATGAACTCTCGTTCAAAATACTACACTGCATTTTATTGTCCCATTCTGCTGCTTGCATAAGAATGTCAATTACAGTTTTGTCTCTCTTTTCTTTGAGATTACATATCATTTCCACTTTTGGCTTTCTATTACTTGAAAATAGCTCATCAACCATCTTCTTATGCATGTGAAGATTGGTTTTTACTGGCACTTTTGTTGATATGATAGTCATTGTCACTAGTGTTCATCATGAAATATGGATTCAGGTTACATTCTGCTGCCAAAAGCAGTGCATCAATTGCAGTTTCATGACTCTCCAAGTTCATTTCAGACTGTTGATGCAATTCCTCTACGAAATGGCGAAAATCCAAGGCTCGTAGTTCACAGTCTTGATAATTCACAATTTGAAAATACTTCATTTGAAAGTCAAGGTTTTCATCTGCACTTGTAACATCTAGCCTTAAGTTGCTCATTGACCTACTATCTTTTCCCTTGAGCTACTTTCCATCAACCTTCACATTGATGGTACATTTCATCATACAATTGTTTGATCCTTTCTTCTCAACCAGCATTGAGATATCCCTCTAATATTACGTTGCACATATTGGATTTAATACCATAAATGACCAAGCACTATTAGAGAGTTTTTTGCTTAGTGATTCCTAAATTTTTTAAATTTGTTGCTTAGTTTTCTACCCAAAAAGTTGTTGTTTGTTGTAGAAATGTTTTCAGAATTTTTAAAACATTTCAAGATGGAACAGAAATCTTGCGCATTTCAAGAAACTGATAAAACATTTTAGAAAGCCAAAATGTCACCAAAACACTTTTTCAACATTTCAAAGTAAGGACACACCGGAATATGTTTCTGATTTTGAAAACAACATTTCAAGGGTCCTCCTGGCGTGTTTTTAGTAACTTAGCTTGTATGCCATCAACAAAGACAAACTGTGCTATAACCAGGAAAAGATGTATGAATTGAGCATGACTCCATATTCTGGGCATAGTTGGGACTAATAATTGGATTGACATATGAAGTTTGTTGGTTTGGGGCATCCTTAATTGAAAGCATCACAAGGTCTTGTTGGCTATATAATTTTGTCGACTATTATTGGCATAGTTTTTTCAATCACAACCACCATTTATCTCTGTCATCAGTTTTTATAGCAAGTCAATCATATGATTATTCTCAAGTATGAAAAATATTCTAGTCCAATGCCTTAGTTTCCTTTTCTTCATCCAATTGCCATTTCTTCTATTACTCACTCTCATCTACTTGTATAACAAACAGTATTTGTTGGCTTCGAATTCAAACCAGCATCCACATAAGCATCCAATAAATGTGTTGAAGTCTACCACTGACATTTCAATCCCCTGTTACAGAAACTATCTTACCTGAGATGACTAGTACTCCCCAAGTTGTTCATATACTAACCAAAGGCTCAATGACAAAGAAGTATAGAACTTCTTAATGGAGGTGACCAGTCTATCATTGCCAGAAATATCTTCCACGTCAGGGTTTTAGGCTTGGGCCAAGGGCCACATTTGCATAAACTATAAGAGCTTCTAGCTCATCCAATATTGCATGTTTATCACCAATGTGTCATCCAACTGAACTCAAAGCTACTAGTTTTATTGTTGCAATTCAATTTTCCCACTCCACTTTGAGTAGATGGTATCTGATCTCATCACCTATGACTTGGAAGGTTCACAGAAAAACCATTGATGGTACTCCATTAACATCTATGGAAGTGAATGCCAGATTTTCAGAAACTATAAGAGCTTCTATCTCATCCAATATAGCATGTTTATCACCAATGTTCCATCCCACTGAACTCAAAGCTGCTAGTTTCATTGTTGCAATTCAATAGTCCCACTCCACTTTGAGCAGATGGTGTCCAATCTCACCACCTATGACTTGGAAGGTTCACTGCAAATCATATGATGGTACTCCATTAATATCTATAGAAGTGAATGCTTGCTAATGCAAAGGCACTGTAGGGATCATCCAATCAAGAGGGTGGGCAGAGTGAGAAGAGTGTTCAGAGCAACTTAGGAATCACTTAGTTTTCTGCAGAAATGACCAAGTTGTTCATAGGAGACTATATGAGTCAGTGCTTGGTCATTTCTCATATAGTCAGTGCTTAGTTTTCTCTAAGCAGAAAATTCTCTAAGCACTATTAGAGAGTTGGTCATTCTGCACTAGTCTCAGCATTTCTGCTATATGATGGGTAGCCTTAGCTGGTGATCCGATGCAAGGCTTTGAGGCCTATTTGGCATAAGACTGTTGCTATTCTAGAACAGAAAATGGAAGCCATTTTCATTAGTTAGTATATCCCCTTCTCCAATGTGATACTCATCAAATTAAGAAACGGTTAAGTGTAGATTTGAAAAGAAACAACCAGCAAGTAGCATATTATTCCTTGTGTTCACCTTCAGCTAATTAATTTGTACAAGGAGGGGTCTATTCTAGAGAAGCATTTTATGGCCTAAAAGATGTTGGGCCTCATTATGTAGGGTGCAACTCCTTGCCATGGTCAAGAGGTATGTTTTAAATGGGATTCCACTTGGTGCACAATCCTAGGTTGCTTCATTTCCTAACAAATGTAATTGTTTTATTTTTTATTTTGTGGTTGATGCATTTATTGGGGGAGGTAGTTATAGTAACCTAAATTTATTTATTGCACCCTTAACCATTGTTTCCTATTCTTGGAGAGATAGTTGGGTCATTGGAGAAAGAGCCTTAGCTGCCTTTGTTATTTTGAGCTTGTAATTGGTTTGCATTTAGGATGAGTGATGAATCACCTAAATCGAAGGAGTGCTCCCCTAGTTGGCACCTTAACACATTATTTAAGGTCACTCCATTTGCTAGAGCTTGTTGTAACTTACAACGGCCAAGTTGACCATCCTGTACACATTTTTAGGGTGAATTATTAAGGGGTGAATTGGCTACTTCCTTGGAGAGTATGCGTTATCTCACCCCGATCTATTGGGGGTATGTTAACTCACTAATAGTGATATGTGTGAGATTATGGAGAGATAGTTGAGTCATTGGAGAAAGAGCCTTAGCTGCCTTTGCTATTTTGAGCTTGTAATTCAAAATTGGTTTGCATTTATGATGAGTGATGAATCACCTAGATCGAAGGAGTGCTCCACTAGTTGGCACCTTGCCACATTATTTAAGGTCAATGCATTTTCTAGAGCTCGTTGTAACCTACAATGGACAAGTTTACCATCCTGCACACACTTTTAGGGTGTATTCTTAAGGGATGAATTGGCTACTTCTGGTCTCAATACTTTTTATGTCTCTGTTACATTATGAATTTTATCCTTTGCTGCAATAAGTAACCTGCAGCAATCTGTTATCTCTTTGACTGTAATTTATTTGTCTTTCTACTCTGCTCTCATTCATTGTTATATTGATATTTGTGTAGTAAAGAATTTACTCCTAATGGGGCAGTGAAGTTTTTTTCAAAGGATTCATCACCATACAATGTAATAGAAATGGGAAGCCAGGACTGTAGCATCACTGTGAGGACCATAGCCAGTCCACGACCTATTTTTATTTTTTATAAGTTTTAGATCCATTAGCTGAACATGATAATTGGTTTGATGCCCCAATCCAACTCTAAAATTAATGCTATGAGATTCACTATATAAAACACTCCTCCCTAATCCATAGAACTAAGGGTCATCATCAAAATATGCCCATGCACCATCCTTACCCACTTCTTCAACAATCTGCCTAGGAGGCTTAGGTACTGTGATTTGAGGACAACTCTTTTACAGAATTGAGACCAAATCAAATAGGAAAAGCACATTGAATAGGAAGAATTTAGGGTGGATTGGATACATCCTTGGAGAGTATGCGCTAGCTCACCGTAATCTATTGGGGGTATGTTAACTTACTAATGGTGATATGTGTGAGAGTATGGAGAGATAGTTGAGTCATTGGAGAAAGAGACTTAACTGTCTTTGATATTTTGAGTTTGTAATTGGTTTGAATTTATGATGAGTGATGAATCACCTATATCGAAGGAGTGTTCCCCTAGTTGGCACCTTACCACATTATATAAGGTCACTCCATTTTCTAGAGCTTATTGGAACTTACAATGAACAAGTTTACCATCCTGCACACACTTTTAGGGTGTATTCTTAAGGGATGAATTGGCTACTTCTAGTCTCAATATCTTGTATGTCACCGTTACATTATGCATTTTATCCTTTGCTGCAGTAAGTAACCTGCAGCAATCTGTTATCTCTTTTATTGTAATTTATTTGTCTTTCTACTCTGCTCTCATTCATTGTTATATTGATATTTGTACAGTAAAGAATTTACTTCTAATCGTGCAGTGAAGTTGTTTTCAAAGGATTCATCACCATACAATGTAATAGCAATGGGAAGCCATAATTTTAGCATCACTATGTGGACCACAACCAGTCCACGCCCTATTTTTATTTTTGATAAGTTTTAGAGCCATTAGCTGAACATGATAATTGGTTTGATGTATCCAACTCTAAAGTTAATGCTATGAGATTCACTATATAAAACACTTCTCCCTAATCCATAGAAATAGGGGTCATCATCAAAGTATGCCCATGCACCATCCTTACCCACTTCTACAACAATATTCCTAAGAGGGTTAGGTATTGTCATCTGAGGAAAAATATTTTACATAATTGAGACCACATCAAATAGGAAAAGCACACTGAATAGGAAGAATTTTCCTATCTTTAAATAAGTTTACATTCCTCGCTTGCTAAATACCCAAGCTAGGATTCAAGAAGTTCTTTGTAATCCTTCACTGAAGAGTTATGGTACCAACCTCTTACACCATTTTCAACTATGCCACTAATTCAGACTTTTTTCAACCTAGTCAAATGTTTAATCTCCCTCCAAACTTGCATAGTGTAGTTACAATCCATGACAAGATGTTTATTGGTATTTTCACATAGTATTGCATAAACTGCACCTATCGATTCTTTCTCTATTCCTTCTCAGAAGATTATTCCAAGTCAATTATTTTTTTTAGTGAAAACCACATAAAATTCAAGCCTTTGAGGGATATTTAAATATCCAAACTCTCCTCCTCCACTAAACATGATTCCTCTTCTCCCCATATAAACTAATAGAAATATATCTAGCTTTTGGGATATAAACCCCAGAGGGGTTCTTTGACCATATGAGATTGTCTATATTCTTAGTCAATATGACATGGCTAGACTTGAGTCTTGCCATAAAAACACTCTAGGAATGAGCATCATCACCTCTGAAATCTAATGAAAGCTGCCTTTGACCTTGAAATAGAAGTAATATTAGGAACTGCAATCTGAGAAAGATTAAAGTATCATGTCCCTCAACAAAGGACTCATATGAATTCATGGGTAAACATGGGAAATTATCCATAGGGGGAAACTTTGTTTCATTCATATTGGAAGTTGGATGGTGGTTGAAGAGTTCTTTCATAATATAATGTGGTTGATACACTTGTTGCACCACCCTTCATATTTTATCCAATAGTTATCAGCTATCCCCATTTTCTAAAATTCCAATCTGCTAACCCCGAGATCAGTGCTTTTGGAGAGGGATAAAGCTAATAAAACTTTCTCATGACAAGAGGCATCAAAGGAGAAAAAGTGGCATATGATAGGATGGAAACAAATAGTTATGCCTGAATTGGAAAGAGAATCAGGGATAAGAATACCGGTAAACAAAGCTCCATGTGTTTCTATCTGGCAAACAGATTAAGCTTATCTAATAGTTATCAGCTATGTCCATCTTCTAAAAGTCCAATTTGTTGACCTCGAGATCAATGCTCTTGGAGAGGGATAAAGTTAATAAAACTTTCTCATGACAAGAGGCATTAAAGACGAAAATGTGGCACCTGATAGGTTGGAAATAAATAATTATGCCTAAATTGGAATGAGAAGTAGGGGTAGGAGGACTGGTAAACAAATCTCCATGTTTAAGAGTATATTGGTGCTTTATCTCTAACAAAAAAAGGTCTTTGTGTAAAATTATAAGGAAAAAGGATGCATGGGGAATAGGGAACTTGTCCACCTTGTGGAATTCATGACATGATGATGTCCCTAAACTATCAAGCATATGGAATAATATGATCAAAAAAAATTTAACAGATAGTTTGATTTCCCAAGATGTCCAACATGGAGAAAAGGTGGACATTTTGGAGTATGCATGGGTTGGACACTAGCCTCTCGGAAGCATCCAAGCTCTAGACAGAATCATAAAGGCTATGATCAATTTGGGGTGAGCCAAAACAAAGGATTATTGGATCAAATGGAAATATCCTTTAACATGGATAACAAATGTCTTGACTCTCAACTGATGAGGAAAAGGAAATCAAGGAGGCTCTATGACTTAGATTCACTAAATTCCAAAGCGAATAAGATGTCTTTTGTTGAAATCCCACATCAAGAGGATCCTACTCACTTAAAGAAGGATATGGCATGGTTCTATTCAATAAAAAACACTGCAGCAAGAAAGCCCCTAGCCATCTAGCTTCATGCCTCATTGAGCAAGCCAATCATGTCAAAAAAGAAGAAGCCTTACAACTCAAGGTCCTCTAGCTGGGATAAGAAAGGCATTCACTATTCTCATTTTTTGTGGGACACCCTTAACTAAGTAGAGTCTGCAGGGTAGCACATTAACAGACTACAATCAACAATGCTAAATTCGTAACCAAATCAAGGACACAAGTCAAATTGTTCCTGAAAATGGAACATGGAAGATTGACAGAATAGTTGAAGACAATACCAGACGATACCAAAGAATCCCTTTAAGACGAGGGACTTAATGGTAGCTGCTTCCCTCAGCCATGATGTTTGTGGTTGCAACACAAATAATGAAGGGATCCCACTAGGCCACGAAGCTTCTAACAAAGTACAAATGACTGTAGGGCTCTGTAAGGAACGCAGTCCACCTAAGAATAACATATTTGATGGTGTTTTAAAAGCTATTCCCACACCCAAAATGATGTAAGGTGTACTAAAAAAGTGCACAAACATTCCTCAACACTTCGAAACTTGATGTTTTGGAAATTTGATGCCAGAAACCCTTATCCAACATACAAAAATGCAACCATTAAAAGCAATGAATGCTAGAAAAGGTCATCACACTGTCATTGCCAAGCAAAACCATGACAGTGATAAAAATAAATCTAAAGTCAACGTACAAGCACAAACCCTAATTGTTGCCATCCTTCTACAAAATCTTTGTACAAAGAGGCCTTCACAAATCGTTGTACAGAAGGGCCAAAAATATAACGAACCACAATGGACAGTTGTCTAAGCTATGATCCAGAGGTGCCTCACGTCCTAATAGATTTCACTGCTCACACTCCTAGTAGAAGCTTCACCTTGTCCCCCCTACTTTGTATCTTCACTCTGCTACTCCATGAAACCATTGGGAAGTGCTTGGTACATTCTTTAGGGTTTTTGGTAGGATATGTGTGTTATTTTTTAATGCTTTTAAGCATGAGATTGAGTTGTCCTAGTGATTCTGATAGTACTTTTGAGCTATAGCAAAGTGTCATCCCTGTATTTATTATTATTTTTTTAAGCATAAGGTGTAAAAATTGATGGGCATTGAATATCAATATTATCGACAATAGAATTCTAATAATTTCATTCTTATCCATTTCTCTTTTTATTGTCATACCTTATTTCCAATAAATGGTCATCTTGGTTGCTGTGGAGTAGTCGCCCTAATTATATTGACAATTCTTGACAATTGTCGAGAAAACTTGTTTTGTTGCACCTGTTACATTGTCTTCTACGCTCCTTCACTTATCAACTGCTCCTTCTAGTCTTTACAATTCCGGATAAAACTTGTTTTGTAGCACCTGTTACATTGTCTTTTGCGCTGCTTCACTTATCGGTTGCTCCTTCTGGTCTTTTCAACTGGTTAAAACATTCACAACAGCACACACTTTTCTCCTCTTCGCATTCATCGTTTCTTTGATAAATTCTCTATCTCAGTAGTTGCTGTTGATCCATCCAAATGCCCTTTTTCTCTGTCTTAGTTTATGTGAGGGAGTCCCTCCTTTGAATTGGAATCCATTCCACCACTAAATAAATAAGATACCTGGTATTTCCAAATCCTTGCCTTTATTATCTGAGTATAATATTTATAATTCAGAAGGCTATCCTGCGTTGTCGAGACTCCATCTTCTGCAAGGTTTCAAGAATGGGTTGATTTCTCTGGGACTCGATCTATGGTCACCTTGTCCTGTACACAACCGCATTGCCTCTAGTTGGCTGAGGAATGCCGAAGCAAACCCTCTATTCTATAAAATTTGAAGTGTTCTGTAAAATTTGTTTGTCAGCCAATCCTCCTTGGCCATACCCTGTGAATCCTGATTTGTTATTTTGCATCACTGACGCCTTTCACTGATGCCTTTCCCGAAAAACTTAGCTAGGCGCATCACTATATGGTCGCTTTCTCCTTCCATGTTAATTTTTTATTGCCTGTATACCTAGCATACTTGTGGGAAGTGTGTGATTCAGAGTCTGTTCCAACAACAGCCATTTCTTTTTTCGCACCAACATCAACTGTTGGTGCTGACTCAAGGGAGAAAGCTAGAAGCAACATCATTTCATTGGTTCTGCCTATTTCCTACAACCCCTTCTTGCTGGACATACTCATCTTTTCATCGCTAGTTTGGGACAGAAAATCCTAAGGGAACGAGAAGCAACATTTCATTGGTTATTCCTATTTCCCACAACCCCTCCCTGCTAGATATAGTCATCTTTTCATCGCTAGTTTGAGATAGAAAATCCTAAGATCGATTAGTAATTTTATTTTTACTGAATGGGAACTCTATTTTGATGTTAATGTTATCGGATTATTCACCTAGTTTGTCAGCCAATCTTTCTTGGCCATACCCCATCAATTCTCTTTGTCCATACTTTGGGAAAATGAAAAACGCGCCCATCCTTACCCGTGGGAAAATGAAATTTTAAATGAAAATATAATTATATTTCATGGGAATATAAAATTTTAAATGAAAATATAATTTGAATATAATGGAAAAAATCATGAAAAGGAATATTATTAGGAATAATATTTTGAAAGATACTTTATTATTCAAATTTTTGGGAAAAAAAATCTTATTAAGATTTTTATTATAATGTGCAAAAGAATATTATTCGAAATAATATTCTAAAAAATACTTTATTATTCAAATTTTTGGGAAAAAAAAATCTTATTATTCAAATTTGTAGGAGATTATTTACTTTTTCTTTTTAATCATATTATGTATTTATAAAAAATTGAAAAATGAAAAAATGTTATTCTTATACTACATTTTTAAATCATAAAGTCAATAAATTTAAGTTATGAAATGATTTTCTTAAAAAAATAATATTTCAATACATTAAAATTATACTTGGAATTTATACACAAGAAAGTGGAATTGAAGTGATGTTATTCTTATAGTACATTTTTAAATCATAAAATCAATAAATTTACATGAAGAAAATGATTTTCTTTAAAAATATAGATTAATAAAGTAATAGATTCTCATTTTGAAAATTCTATTTACAACGATATTATTTTGTGTAAATTAAAGGCCCAAAACTTTTATTATAATGTGAATATATATATATATATATATATATATATATATATATATATATATATATATAAGAATATAATAATTTTTTATTTGTTTTTAAGTTATCCAAGGTTATAAATGTTTTAATATTTTTCAAAAAAAATAGTTGAATTTGTAATCAATTTTGTTTTCTCAAAAATTTTTATTTTTTCATGATTGTATTTTAAGAAAGATTTGATTCATCCTCTTCAGGCTTGGTAAATCCAAAGTTAAGATGGATCTAGATCGGTTTAATTATTAATTATAGTTATAGTTATAGTTTGTTTTATTTTTTAAATGTTAAAAGGACATCACAACATCTCTACTATGGGAGAGGAATTCAACAAATATGAAGAAACCCTATAGGCCCATGGAAAAATTGCAAGCGATGAAAGGGTTGTGGAGTTTCTGACTAGAGTGAGGCATAGTTTTGATGAAGAGTGAATGGGATCTTGATAATGTTGGGCTCCGATATCCTTTCCAATATGCAAAATAAGAGTTTATATTGATAACCATGAGATTTTTATTCACATGATGTATATGTTTTAAGTACATAGATTGTCGTCGTGATAAACCCTTTGAAGACACACAACTACTCGTCAAATATGTCCTACTTTTTACCCTTTGAAGACACACAACTACTCGTCAAATATGTCCTACTTTTTTTTTTTTTTTTTTTTTTTTTTTTTTTTTTTTTTTTTTTTTTTTTTTTTTTTTTTTTTTTTTTTTTTTTTTTTTTTTTTTTTTTTTTTTGCAGATGAGATGTTGGTTTCTTACTGTCGGACCCACATGAAGGAGGAGGATTTGGTGGATTGTGCATTGGAGGATGGGATTTTCAACAAATTTGGGCTAGCGCAAGGATTTTATCTATTCGCATTTGGAAGTTAGATCGAAAGGTCACCATGCCTCGGTTTTCGGGCCGACCAGGTCTTTAGAAAGAAAAGTTAATGATTTGATAGGGCAGTGATCTAGCAATTAAGAGGCCCTGACCCATACTCCAATTGTGCATTGTTCGGGACCTCTAGTTTCAGCCAACCCAAGGCTCGAGGCCATTTGTGAGGGGATGCAAAACTCTTCTTGGGGTTGTCTAGCTTTGATTTTGGTTTCCCTTTCATCCTAGGGATCAAAGAAAGACATGTAATGTATTATGACACGTATGTTCAAGCTCATACTGCTCGACCAATAATAGAATTGAGGTAGGGTCAAAGTGGACAGGAGGGAAAGTTGCATGCAAAATCCCATATTTCAATAAACACATGTCATTGTCAAACACAACAGTAGAGAGGGTAAGAGCCCTCTTGAGGGTAAGGACGTCTATGAGACACACTTTCGTGTCTTGAACCTCAACCATCTCATCAACCAGAGCTTCTTTCCCCAAATACTCAGACATTATATCTTCATGTGATTAAATTACTGAACCGATAAGAAGAAGGAGAGATAGGATGACTTACCAAATGAAAGAGGCAAGTCCTTCAGCATGAGACTTACTTTGTGCTTGCTCCCGGCCATGGATGCGCTTTCCCGAAGGACATGCAGAAATAAGGGTCGAACGAGGGGATGGTGAAAAGTTGGCCACATTAAGGTTAAATTGGTGATTATGAGGATAATTAAATTTCACAGATGTGTGTTAATCAGCTATTGGAAAACTCACCAACCCAGGAGAGGGGGACCCACTCATCCCATGAAGGCACATGGTTATATCATGTACAGGTTTCGGTGCGACCGTCGTAGATCTGTGAAATATCAATGGCTAGGATGACATCGGGTCAGAAGGGAGGGTGTAACAGTCGTGCAAGTTTCAGTGCAATATGATTCAGTGACCATTCGATTGATTTGATGCCAACGGTTGAGATCTGTCAGGTGAAAATCCCACATATAAACCTCGTGCTAGTTCAGGGGCGATGACGAGGCTTAACCAAGAGATCAGGCATCTAACGGATAACCCACGACAAGTTGATTGGGGTTTAAACTCATCGGGGATCTGACAAAGGCGTAGCACATGTAAGTGTGATGAACGTGTTTGCACCATTGATATCCCTACAGGGAGATATATGTCGCTCGTACCTACAAACTCCATAACACCCACATGACTTATTTTAGTTGGAGGGTATATATATATTTAGATTTAATTACAACTTAAAAGCTCAAAAAGGTGAGGGGTTTTTAAGCTCATAACATAGTACCTCAACGAGTTAAAACTCAATTCATGGACCATTGAAGAGTTAGATTCAACATTCAGTATTGCAATGAGAATATATGAAGTGCACCAAATTTTATCTATGCATTCATAAGTAACATCTCACAAACACCTTTGGCATCTAGCTTTAGTTTTTATTGGAGATGCATGAACCATTATATAAACATAATGCAATATTTTGGGAAGTCCATTCAAATGTGGAACATTACTATAGAAGTCAAGTTAAGCATTGATATAACATGCATTAAATTTTTTTGCATTGAATTGTTGTTGTTTGCAATATGCTTGTGTTTTGGCGAGAAGTAAATCCACCACGCACTAGATTTCCTTTGCCCTACAATGTCATTTCATGCTTGTGTCCTTCTAGTTGTTGGAATAATTGTCATTGAGGTCAAAAGGTGAATGAGCCATATGCATTGAGAGGCTTGATCAAATTTGTGTTACTGGTGTTTTGTTGGATGTGGATAGTATATTTGACATCACACCAGAACCGTTCAAAACATTGATCATTGATGTGATCCAATTTCCAGCATGATTTCAATTAATGCAGTTGATGATGACCAGCTTGAAATTGAACTTGACATAAACAAAGAGTATGAGGAAGACTCAGCTAAAGTTGGACTTGCTTCCTAAAGAACACTCACCAGTAATACATTTTATCAATCACTCAGTTGTTAGCATGGAAAAATAAGAAATAATATTACTACTAGTTTACAGGTAGGAAGGGCATAGTTGCAAGGGTTACATTATATATATGATTGCATCTTGATTGAGACAATATTCACATACTTCGCAAGATGGCCAGGGTCATTTAGAGACACTCGAGACCAAGGAAACCTAGACCATCAATATACTTTTCAAGATGACTGGGGTTATTACAATGCCAACCCAATAGTCATGTTGCTCTATGACTCCAAGCACCCTCCAGGCCATAACTAGTTTGGCTCGTTGGTCATTTCCAAAGCCCAAGTGGCACACCATTCTTCGGGATGCCCAATCCCTTTGTGATGTCCACCTTCCATGGCTCACCAACTAGTCTCCATAACTGTTGTAAGCTCCAAAGTCCAAGAACAAGACTCACCGACTAAAAATCTCCAATCAACCCCAAAACCTTTGCATAGGCTCACTGACTGGTCCATAACTATTCATAGCTAATTATTAAATAATCCATCTGAATTCCCTGCATTTTTGAGCCGTGGAGTCATGGACCCCCATACTCTTTTGTTTATGCATGCTTGTAGCCATTATGGGTTTATTAATATGCATACATTAAACATGTTTACTGCATCAGGCTTTCCAGCCACGTAGCATAAAAAACACATACATTTGTGCACACCGACCCCAACACATAAACACACATACACATGGTGTATTTCCTTAGAAGCAACTCTCAATGCACCAACCTAATAATCATGGTACTTAAAACCCATTACACAGACCCACCAACCTATTCGACATGTACACGATGATTAGAAGACAAGGGTAAAATAGGGGGTGTTCCAACCCTTGTCTGCACTCACCCAACCCTCTCATGGCAAGTCCATGGGACCTGCCATGCACTTCCAGCCAAAAACAATAAAATAATGTAACACCCTCTTCCACACTCCCCAAGTACCTGCCCAACTGAGGCAAACATGTGACGAGAGGCTACTAATATGATATTCTACCTCCTAGATGACTTTGAGGAAGTGGAACTGATGGAAACATGACAAACAAACCTTACAATGCATCATTGACATCTCTAGGAGGTAACCCAACCTTCTAGGGCCCTGTTCCCTGAGGGGGGAACTAATTTTTAACCCATTTGAGGGTTAGCCGCAGGCATGTAAGGGCAAGGGAGCGGTTTTAGACCCCTAGCTGCAGGATTTCCTTGTCAAGGTAGCAACTAAGGCCCCAAAATGTTAGTTATGTGCCTGCAGCCCCAAGATTTGTGCCACATTTTCAACCCCTAAGCCCAGGTCACTGCCCAAAACTTCCTATAAATTTAGGAGAGGATAAATAACATTAAAACAAATACATGGAAGCAATCACATCATCAACAACTCATCTGACCCCACCCAGCAATGATAGGAATTTCGTCAAACATGTCACAAACATTGCATCTACAAGTGTAAACAACATAATTAAACATAAGGGTCTAATACTTATCTGAGAATCACTAAGAAGCATTGCTCCCTTACATCATACGCTGCAATACAATCTATTTGACCATACATTGTTTATTTATTTACAGGAAAAAACATAGATATAGCCATACATCATCACTGATAAAATGCAAGCTTATATTGTAATATCCCCAAGTTAGCATCCAACTAATTGCGATATTGATTTTGATTAATTTCAGCAAATCCTAATGTTGGGCGGAAATAAAGGGGTGAGGGGACCCATGAATAAAACATTAGAATAAAAACACTTTCCTAGAGTCATTGGGAAAATTAATTAAAAGATGATGTGGGGACCATGAGGCAAAGTGAGAACGCAGGAGAGTAGGCACTTAGGACAACGCAGTGGCAACATGGGGCCAGGCAGCGCAATGAAAGCGTGGGAGAGGCAGCACAGCATAGGTGGGCCCAAGGGAGTTTAGGGGTTCACAAACATAAAAGGAGAGGAAGGCAGTCTTTCTCATTCATTCTTGCATCTTATGATTTTTTGTCTATCAAGACTAGAGCACGCTCAAACTGCTTAGATGGGTTTGCAGTGTTGTTTAGCACAAGGGTGTCTCTGAGCAGAGATCCCAACCTCGTCCTCGGGGGAATTTGAGTGCTCGCTCATGAGAGGAGCCATTCCATCAATTTTGGAGAGCAGCAATACCATTGCAACCTCAGGATTACACAATCACTTCCATGGGCAGCGCAGTCTTCCATGGAGATTACGTAGTCATAGAGAGGAGCAGCATCTGGAGGAGAGAACTTCACGAGATTTCAGCTGGGAGATTATGAGCGGATAAACCCTTCCATAGTTGAGTTCTTCAGAGAGTTGGAGGCCCTTATTTCATTGTTTTCATCAGAGAGGCTAGCGTACCCATTGGGAGAGCGTAGCCATCCCTAGAGGGTGAATTTATGGGGTCAGCCTTTCTAGAATTCCTTCTCAATTTTTTGTGGGTTTCTTGAGTAGAGTCTGAGGTTGAAGTCCCGAAATTTTTTGAGCAGTGTAGCAGGCCCTAGCATCATTTCTTCGAGATAAGCATCAACATTTCTAGTAGATTGCAGAGTAGAGCTATAGCCATACAACGTACCATCAGTGGGGGATTTCAACATTGATTCAGAGGGCTTCTCTAGCTTGCCTTGAGGAATCCCCAAGTGTCTTCATTCCAACACCTCCATTGTACTCATTTCTAGACAATTAATAAGATGGCTCAGTAGTATTTTATGGCTCCATTGGTGTTTTGATATCAATTTTTATTTTGTTGTCTTCATAATATCTTTTAGCCTATTATTATTGCTATTTTCCCATTTGGGATATTACAGTGGTATTAGAGTTTCGTTCTTGGCTTAGCTGTGGGGATATTTTTCTTTGAACAAGGAGGGTAGGAAAAACCTTACCCACCAATGGCAGTAGAGGTGGAAAATATGGGGGAGTCAAGGAGAAAAGGGGAAACAACATTTGGTAACATTTTAAGGCCCTAAATGATTTAGCCAAAGGAAAGAAGGGAACGTTGGAAATACCCAAGCAACAGAATAGGAATGAGAGCATCCATCAGGAATTCCTAATTGGGGAGACTTCAGGGATCTCACAACAATGTGACTACCCTTTACTAGCCACTCACCCACCAGCCTTCAATAGGCCAACTAGGATCACGATGCCTACATTCTTACCTCCAGTACTGAGTGAGAAAGGTAGGTGGCATGATCATATACCCATGGGAGATTATTTCCGAGAATGGTAGTCCATGGAAGAAAAATTCAGAGCAGCTTTGTCCTTCAGATATTACTGCCAGCTCAGGCAGGATGAAGAAGGAAGGAACAATAGGGGGTCTAGCACGCAGAGTTCAGAGTTGCAACGTACCATTCGGAGGACACCTTTTCCCATGTATGATGGATCTATTGAGCTCCAAAGATGTTCTTTTCTTCCACCACATTCCACTTCATTTCCTTTGTCCCTTATTAATTACAGGCTTAAATGATCAATATGATTAATTAAAATTGCTTTAAGAATGTATATAATGGATAACTTGATATATTTTCATGATTTTGTTGTTGTAGTGCTTTTTGACTAGACCTAGCTACAGAATGCAGACATTCTGTAGCTAGTTGCCGATTCCGCAGCTGTCTTCATGTCTACGCAAGTTTCAGGTGTCACCTCAAGGAAAAATGCATATGGGCGTATTCCACATCATTCCCCCATCATCTCTTGCTCTCCACGAAGTCTGAACAGAATTCTACAGGTGGTTATGCACGTGGGAAACCAAAACTAGGAGATAGACTTCTAATAGGAAAAGAACTGTACAAATGTCCTTAATCATAGTACGAAACCACCACCAGAGTTCTAGTTTGATTTTAATTTGGAAAGACATTTATTCCTATGTTATCTCAAAGACAGTTATGTAATTTTGTTATAAGTATGGCTCGGGAGACCGAGAAACAGCTGGTTAGATTTCGTTTTTGGTTGCTAGATCTAAGAAGTCCGAAACACTCTGTTTTGAAGTATTTTCTTCTTTAATGAAAGAAGAATCACTTTATTGCAAGAGCTGAGTCAATCTTGAGTAGATTTGCGTGCTAATCCGGTGGTAGAGGGCCCCTGCTACCTGAGAAGCCTTTGTTCATATGATTTAGATAAGTAACTGCATTCCTAGTTTAAGCAATTTTCTGAACTTTGTGTTTTATATTCACTTGAATTGGATGCTACAGTTTAGTCTTGTTCTTACAATTTATTCCAAGATACTCCTCATATTGAATGAGATATAACTGTAGTGTTTTAGAGTTAGTTGCATTTCTTTGAACCTTATGTTTTTGTGCTCGATTACATCAGTTGTACAGCTAGTCTTGTTCTTATTAATCTCTTCCAAAATATCACTAACTTCGGATGAGATATAGCTGAGGTGTTTCAGAGCTTATTGCGTTTTGTTGAACTCTATGTTTTGTGTTCATTTGCATTGAATGATACAGCCAGACTTTTTTTTACAAACTCTTCCAAAACATCACTCATATTGAACGAGAGAGGGTTGTAGCATTTCATAGAATTAGTGCATTTTAGTTCAGTTGAAATACTCCGGAGGTAGATGTCATTCTAGTTTAATTTTGTCTCTATATTTCAAGTTTGATAATGGCACTTTGTTCACTGTACTTCAAGTTAGATTAGTGGCATTCTAGGTCAGTTCCAGTTCACTGTATTTCAAGTTAGGATAATGGAATTCTAGTTTAGTTTTGGTCAATGTGTTTCAAGCTTGATCAATTGCATTCTAGTTCAGTGTTATCCATTACTCTTTAAGTTGTATTAACTGTCAAAATAAGACTTCACGGCCTTCATTGTTTACAAACTAATATTGTTCTGACTTTATATTAATGCATCATCATATGGACAGGAATTAGTGATATCAGTTTAAGGCCTTGATTGTTCTGCAATATTTTGCAATTTCACAAATAAGCCTTTTTCCCAAGAACTATTCTAGAAAATCTGTAACTTTTGAATGAGGTTTAGTAGTGATAAGTTGAGCTGCAGAATAGATTCATCTTAGCATTACAAGTTAATTCAGAGTAGAAATATTATTGTGCTACAAATAATCTTTTCCAATTTTGTTCTAATAAACCTCTAGCCATGGATGAGATTCTTTGTAATATTGTAAGATGATTGTTTTACTTAGGAGAACCTCATTTGCACTAAACTTGTCCTTTTCTCAAGTTATTCCAACATATTTCTAATCAATGAATTGGATAAGTTCATGTTATGAGTTATTGAGTTCATGTTGTGATTTATGAGTCATTATCAAGCTTTGAATTTTCTGTTCTGTCATACATAGTTTAGAATAGGTCTTGCTCTGTTTTAGTGTGACCAAAAACTGCTCTTTTCCAACAACTTAGTTCTTTTCCTTTTTAACATAAAACCATAAAACCAAAAACATAAAAAAAAACACTAAACACAACGTAGTGAGAAAAAAATACCTAGGTACATATAGTGCACCACACTTCAGCAGTTTACTAGCCCTGGTTGACAATTAATGAACTCAATTTAGGAACACTAAGTTGAGCACTACATTTTGGCACTGTTTCCGGGGAAGTGTAACTAGGTAGCCCTGTTTCTTAACTCCCAAAAACAATGATATGCGTAGAGAAAGAGACTCAAGGGGTAGATTCGTAAGAAGCAGAAGATTGATTCCTAGAACACCACTTGTTTCACCTAAACCAAGAGCCAACACACCTTTAACTCAAACCCACATTCCATCCTTTACTGATCCTAGACTTCCAGAAGACTTAAGATCAGATATTCCATTAGAAAGATCTTCCAATTCATCCACTGAACCTGTCTTAGAAGAAGATTCAAGGACCCCTGCTAGAGACACAAACTTTTCCACTTCCACAGAAGAATAAACTATGGCAGAAGAAGGGGGAGGGGGAGTCTTTAATGGAGAACACACACTATTTGGAGGGGGTAGAGGTAGAGGTAGAGGAGAAGGAGGTAGAGGTGCAGAAGGTGAAGGAGGTAGAGGAAGAGGTAGAAGAGAAATGGGAAGCTCTTTAGGGTTTCCTATAGTAGATGAAGAAACTAATGCAACTATGAAAAACATTTCACCCTCTGTCCTTCCAAACTTTTATGGACTCAAAACTGAAGATCCTAAAACCTTCCTATTTGAATTTTAAGTCCTATGTAGAACTTATGACTACTTACAAGATGCTCAAAAACTTAAACTATTTCCTTCAACATTGAAAGGAGCAGCATTGAAGTGGTTTATGAGTTTGATCAACAGTTCTATTAGGACATGGGAAGACATGAAACAAGCATTTCTAGAGAGGTATTTGGATTACTGTATGCTAATCAACCATAAGGAGGAAGTGTTTAAGATGTTACAAAAAGAAGATGAAAACCTGGAAGATTTGTTGGAGAGATTTCACTACAACATCAAAAGAGAAAAAATGGAAAACTTAGACCAAGACACTTTGAAAGCTCTCTTGTTGAAGACAATTAGGGATGAATGGTTGGATATCCTTAACATGATGGGAAAAGGGGATATATCTCAGCTCACATTACCTGAAATATCTGAGTTATGTATCAACCTTTCAAGAGGAAAATCTAAAACTGTGAAAGGACCAAGAGACCCTGCTCTTGCAAGGGTAAGTAAGTCTGCTTCTGGGACAGTAAGTAGGGCAGAGATAGGGCATATGCTTGATGAATTCAAATCTGACATCTTAGGGAGTCTTAGTGAACAAATAGACACCCTTAAGTTACAAAACAAGCAAAAAGCTGAATCTGATGCCTTAGTAATCTTTTGTCCCAAATGTAGAAAGAAGCATGCCTTGAGAGAATTCCCTTTGGATGCAAAAGTTGTAGAGACTTGTGTAATTTTTTCAGAAAAAACATGAGACCAAGAGTTGTCCTTCACTTCCTGGTCTTAAAGTTATCTTTCAAGAAGAAACTCCTACAAATTTCACAGAATCTCTCAATTTTGTCTCGAGAAGGCCTTGGCAAGGACCTCAAACACAAGGATTCCATGATCAGATGTATAACCAACCCCCAACAAATTGGAATTCTTGGCAGCAACCTTGGCCCCAATTTCAAAATAAATTTCAAACTTGGGCACAAGGAGCACAAAATCCCTATGGAAGATACTCCCAGTACTATCAATATACACCATCTTATCCACCATACCCACATTTTTCTCCTCAACAGAATCCTCAAAATCCACAACATCAAAATCAACCACTTCCATTACGATTTCCTCATAAAACAAATCAGTTGCCTGCCCAACCCATACCAAACCCCAACAATAAAAATCCTCAAAACACATACATGATAGAAGGCCAACAGTTTCCAACCTATTTGATTACTCCTCTAGACCTTAGTGATGTTCAACTTAGGTCTGGAAGAATACTTGAAAAGAGGAAACCTTCTGTGATCATACAAGAACAAGACAACTCTGAGGAAGATTCTCTACGGGAAAATAAAAGTCTTGAAGAAGACACATATTTTCAGGACCCAAACATTGAAAAATCAAAACAAAAAGAACCAATAATTTCAACTCCTATATTAGAGCATCCATCAACATCCACTTCTACACCTCCCTTCCCAGAAAGATTACAAATTGATAGGGGTGTAGAAAAACAAATTATGGTGCCTAATTATGATTTCCTAGATAAGCTGAGAAATGTTTGTATTAAGATCCCATTATTGCAAGCCATCAAGGAAATTCCAATCTTAGCAAAGACAATAAGGGAGTTGAGCATGAAGAAAACAAGAAAAAGAATAAGAGAGACAAAGAAAATTCAACTGGCAGGAAAAATAGCAGACATCATGATGGGTAAGATTACTATTCCAAAGTATCTAGACCCAGGAAATCCAGTAGTTAAAATTCACATCAATGGAATTGAGATCCAAAACACACTCATTGATTTAGGAGCAGCAATCAATATCATGAGTAGACAAATCATGGATAAACTGAAACTTCCAAATCTTCTCTTTACACCCACATTATTACAATTAGCAGACAGATCTGTGATCAAACCTGATGGGGTAATAGAAGACATTCCAGTGTCCCTAGATTCTTGGGAGTATCCTATGGATTTTATGATCCTAACTCCTAAGAATAATCTAGGAGGGCATCCTATTATATTAGGAAGACCTTGGTTAGCTATAGCTGATGCTTTCATTAGTTGTAGATCCGGTGATATGTACATCTCTGATGGTAGTTCAACCAAGAAATTTACCTTGTATCCTCCAGCAAAGACAATTACAGATTTAGATGATACTCAATGGATAGAGGATGAAGAAGACTTACAACCTCTCTTCACAATTTCAGAAATTAGTGAAGATAGCCAAATTTTGAATACCTTAGAAAACTTTGAATCCTCTTCGGAATACAAACATGAACAATTTCAAGAAGAATCCAACATTGAGTTTTTATCATCAAGGCAGATGTCTCTCTATTCTATGGATAAATTTGGCAGCTCTACAATTGAGATATTTCCAGGCAAAACTTTAAACATAAACAAGAACCTAGAGAAATCTCAACAAGAAGAGCTAGTCAAAATATTACAGAGACATTCTTCTGCATATGCATGGGAGTACACTGATATGAAAGGGATAAGACCTAATACTTGCACTCATCACATCTACATAGAGGAAAATTGTAAACCAATCAGACAACCTCAAAGACATATGAATCCAAATCTTAGGGAGATTGTTAAAGAAGAATTGCAGAATTTGTTGAATGTCAACTTTATCTATCCTATTTCAGATAGTCAGTGGGTTTCTCCTTTGGTAATTGTGCCAAATAAAAATGGTAAATGGAGGGTATATATTGACTACTGAGAATTAAACAAAGCTACTCTTAAAGATCATTTTCCCTTACCTTTCATAGATCAGGTGTTAGATGCAGTAGCTAGCAAAAAGTACTTCTCATTTTTAGATGGTTTTAGTGGTTATAACCAAATTCAAGTAGCACTTTAAGATTAAGACAAAACCACATTTACCTATCCTTGGGGTACCTATGCTTATCGAGTATTGCCATTTGGATTATGCAATGCACCTGCAACATTTCAAAGGGTAGTACTAGGAATATTTTCAGATCTAATACATGATTGTGTAGAGGTATATATGCATGATTTCACAATTTATGGAAACACATTTGAAGAAGCCTTAGCAAACTTGGAAAAAGTCTTAAAGAGATGTAAAGAAGCAAATCTTTCGCTAAGTCATGAGAAGTTCTTTATGATGTTTACTGAAGGAATTGTTTTAGGACATCACATTTCAGGGGATGGGATTAGAGTTTATGAGTCAAAAGTTGAAGTCATCTCTAACTTATCTATTCCAAGTTGTCAAAAAGATGTTAGGAGTTTTCTAGGATTTACAGGATATTATCGAAGGTTTATAGAAAACTTCACCAAGATAGCATCTCCACTCTTCAAATTACTTACCAAGGACTATGAATTCAAGTAGAATCCTGATTACCAGTTAGCTTTTGAGACCCTGAAAACAAAAATCTCTGAAGCTTCTATTTTAAGGCGACCTAACTGGAAGTTACCTTTTCATATTTCAACAGATGCCTCAGATACAACTCTAGGAGCAGTATTGGGACAAAAATACCTGATTCCTTATGCCATCTACTATACCAGTAAAAATTTGACTCCTTCAGAGTTAAACTATACTGTAACTGAAAAAGAGTTTTTAGCTTGTTTCATGAGATAAACAAATTCAGACACTATATAACAGGCTATGAAACTTTTGTTCACACTAATCATTCTTCAATTAGATATATAATGAATAAATCAGTTACTAATGGCAGAGTCATAAGATGGTTATTGCTTTTACAAGAATTCAACATTACCATTCTAGATAGGCCAGAAAAACAAAACACAGTAGCTGATTTCCTATCTAGACTCCAAAACATCAAAGATAACACTCCTGTTGAAGATCAATTCCCTGATGAATATCTTTTTGCAATTTCTACTCAAACTCCTTGGTTTTCTGACATTGCTAATTATTTAGTTTCAGGGAAGTTTCCTTTAATAATTAATGCAAGAGACAAAATAAAAATCATTTATGACAGTGAAAAATATTCATGGGTTGCTAATGAGTTATACAAGACAGGTCCAGATTTTATCATCAGGAGATGTGTTCGGGAAGATGAGATGCCTGAGATTCTCAAAGCATGTCATGATGAACCTTGTGGTGAACACTTTGCTGATAAAAGGATAGCTTATAAGGTCCTTCATTTAGGATACTATTGGCCATCCCTTTTTAAAGATGCTAAAGAGTATGTCAAAAGGTGTGATAGTTGCCAAAGGGTAGGGAAACCTTCTCCTTCAGGTGAGATGCCATTACAGCCTCAGGTACATATTGAACCTTTTGAAAAATGGGCTTTAGATTTTGTAGGACCTATTAGTCCTCCATCAAAACAAAAGAAATATATATTAGTTTGCACTGATTATGTTACTAAATGGGTAGAGGCCAAGCCATTACTTTCTGCTACTGAAGCATCTGTAGTTAATTTTCTTTTTGAGGATATTTTTACTCGTTTTTGTGTCCCAAGGGAAATTGTTACAGATCAAGGAGCTCAATTTACATCAAGGCTAGTGGAACAAATGATGGAGAGGTACAAAATCAGACACAGAAAATATACTCCCTATCATCCACAAGAAAATGGTCAAGTGGAATCTACTAATAAGGTCATTGAAGGGATCCTAACGAAGACTGTCCATTTACATAGAAGAGATTGGGTAGATAGGCTTCCTGAAGCCTTGTGGGCCTATAGAACTACATGGAGAAGCACAACAAGCCATACTCCTTATGAACTTGTTTATGGAAAGCAAGTTTTGTTTCCCATAGAGTTCCAGATTCAAACTTTCAAAATGGCAGTTCAACTAGGACTTGATCTAACAGAGGCACAAAAGCACAGATTGGAGCAGATTAATGAATTGGATGAGATCAGACAAGATGCAGTTCAGAAAACAAGTATAGTCCAGCAGCAAAGGACTAGATGGCATGATAAGTATATCAAGGAAAATAAGTTCAAAGAAGGTGACTGGGCTTTCTTGTTTGATTCAAAATTCAAGTATTTTCAAGGTAAATTCAAAACACATTGGCTTGGACCATATGAAATTGCGAAAATCTTTGACAATGGAGCAATAAAAATCAGGACAATAGATGAAGAAGAGGTCACTTTTCTTGTGAATGGTCATAGATTGAAGCTGTATCACAAACCACTCTCAAGAGAAGAATTTGTCAAGAGATTCCAGGAAAACAGTGATGTGAAGTTAATGAAGAAGAATTTTTCTTCTTCATCAACTTAATTGAATTTTCTGAAGTCAGATATTGCAAAAAAAATAAAAATAAATAAAGTATAAACATGAAAACTAATCACTGATTAGCATGTTTATACAGAAAAGGTAGAGTGAAAATATGAATCTTTCTGACACTTTAGATTTTCAAAGTTGTTCTTTCTGCAAGCAACTGTTACAAAATCATAAGTACAAATCCATATTTTACTTATGATCCATTTCATTCCATTCATCCATACTCCATTTCACTCCATGGTCCACCTCATTTCCATCTTAGATTTTTAAACTTGATCTTTTTCTGCAATTGAATAATACACATCATGAATTGTAGGTCACTTTTCATACTTCACTCCACTACATAGTTGTGATCCATTTCATTCCATTATTTACTTCATTCATACTCCATTACACCATACTTCATTGCCCACTTTAACTCATTCCATACAACATTCCATTCATGCTCCAAACCATTCCATTTCATGTTTCAAGTCTTCTATAGGTACATTCTGCAATCAGTCAGACATTCTGCAGCTAGGCAGACATTCTGCAGCCAGTCAGACATTCTGCAGCCAGAGATCCTGAAGGCACTGTCCAGTAATCACTTGATTTGCAGCAAATTGATCCTGCATATCCATGACAACAAGCAACATCAAAGGAGCTATGATGACTGAGATCAATGATTTTCAAAGGAAGAGAGCATATGAAAAATCACAAAAATCAAAGAAAGGCAAAGGTAAAAGTTATGAAATTATTATGGTGACAAATCATGAAAATTTTAGTATAGTTAAGTCATGTATGATTCAAAAATTTATTTTGGTTAGTCGTGTTGATCATGCCTATTAACCATATCATAAAAACTTTGAAAAAAAAAACCCTTCCATCTTGCCATATCCGATCATCATTTAAAACTTAACGGTTAAATACTGAAGTGATTGAATCATTCACGTCATTAGGCCAAAGCATTTAATGATGATTTTGAATTTCTTACGAAATAATTCCGCGGTATTTTCTTCCGTGATAGCTTTCAACTCATATGAATCACCTCACCACATTATACTTGTTTCATAACCACTCCATATCATTTCTTTCCGTAGCCAATTCTTAGCCATTCCGATCTGTAAAAACAGGGGAAGCATCTGTGGGGCAAAAACAACTCTTTAACGGCTATTTTCAAAGTGGATATAAGAGCAGTAAATTGAAGGTTGGAAAGAGAAGCTATGGGTCTCATAGTGAGGACAGAACCGGTTGGAACCAAGTACTTGGAGGGTTATCCACAAATCATAGAAATGCTACAGCGGGCTGGGTGGTTGCAATTTTTGGAAAAAATCAGTGGTTTTCACAAATAAGTGACTAAAACATTTGCACGGTCCTTCAATGGAGCTGAGGTCGAAATAGGAGATATTAAATTCACTATTACAGAGGTTTTCATTGCAGAAGCAACGGAATTACCCAGACAAGGAGAATGCTGGTTCAAAAATAGGGAATTTCTGAGGCATGGAAGCAAATACTCAAATCACCAGGTATGGATGTTTCCATTTTTAAAAAGGGTATTCCTAACTCAGCACTAAAAAACAAATGGAGGAATATGTTGCTTATTTTGCAAAAAATTATCACTTGTGAAGGAAGATTTGGTACCCTCTATGTTTATCATATTCGGTTAATGATGCATTTCTTAAAAGAATAAATCAATTTGCCATTTTTCTTACTTCATAGTTTAAAAAGAATGGCCTCAGTTACGGAAACAACCTTGTACCACCATGGTTTAGTCAAAATCTTAATTGAACATCATTTGAGAAAAATGGGAGATAATTGGGATGAGTTTCTAGTGAGAAATCACTTTGAAGAACCCAAGGAATCTCCACCTGAAGGCAAACTTACAAAAAGACGCAGGAGATGGAAAACTTCCAAAACTGAAACTAAAACTGGTAAAACAATACAAGAGGACAGTGAAGAGATGATTTATGAGAAATTGGCTCAAATTAAGAAGCAACTTAAGAAGGAAATAATAATAAGAAAATATGCCAAAGATAGAGGAGAAGGGCCATCTCAACCAAGACGGAGCCACAGACTTAGAGGAATTTTGAAGAAAACAGAGGTGAGACAAACTGGAATCATAAACATTGAAGATGAAGAAACACCTACTGCTAGATCACCAGAGCATCAGTATGAGGAGGATTTTGATGAAGGAGCTCCTGAAATAGACCCAGCACAGCAAGAAATTTACAATTATGTTGAGACACTAGAGAAGAGAGCTTCAGAAAGTAGAGACAGAACTCCTAGTCCACCAAAATCTGTAATTGATATGCTAAGAAGAGATAAATATGAGTTAGAAGAACTCAATAGGGATATCAAGAATGAGAATGAAATCTTAAGGGAGCAGGTTAAGCTGAAAAGTGATATGAATTCAACTCTGTCTCTACAAATGCAAAAGTTGTACAAGGCCAGTGAAAAATTGAAGAAGAAAAACAAAAAGTTAAGTAGGGCACTTACAAATTTGAGATTCAAGTTAGTCATAAGGAAGCCCAGAAGGCCATTGACTGTCAGGCAAAGCAGAAGAAAAGGGTTGGATGTCCCAGCAGAGGTCTCAGAGTACATGGAATAGTTGCATGAGGACATGCAAGAACCTAGCAGTGGGGGTATGTTGAGCTCCAAATATGTTATTTTCTTCCACCACATTCCACTTCATTTCCTTTGTCCCTTATTAATTACAGGCTTAAATAATCAATATGATTAATTCAAATTGCTTTAAGAATGTATATAATGGCTAACTTGCTATATTTTCATGATTTTGTTGTTGTAGTACTTTTTGACTAGACCTAGCTACAAAATGCAAACATTCTGTAGCTAGTTGCCGATTCCGCAGCTGTCTTAATGTCTACGCAGGTTCCAGGTGTCACCTCGAGGAAAAATGCATATGGGCGTATTCCACATAATTCCCCCATCATCTCTTTCTCTCCACGAAGTCTGAAAAAAATTCTACAGGTGGTTATGCAAGTGGGAAACCAAAACTAGGAGATATACTTCTAATAGGGCAAGGACTGTACAGATGTCCTTAATCATAGTACGAAACCACCACCAGAGTTCTAGTTTGATTTTAATTTGGAAAGACATTTATTCCTATGTTATCTCAAAGACAGTTATGTAATTTTTTTATATGTATGGCTCGGGAGACCGAGAAACAGCTGGTTAGATTTCGTTTTTGGTTGCTAGATCTGAGAAGTCCGAAACACTCTGTTTTGAAGTATTTTCTTCTTTAATGAAAGAAGCATCACTTTATTGCAAGAGTTGAGTCAATCTTGAGTAGATTTGCGTGCAAATCTGGTGGTAGAAGGCCCCTGCTACCTGAGAAGCCTTTGTTCATATGATTTAGATAAGTAACTGCATTCCTAGTTTAAGCAATTTTCTGAACTTTGTGTTTTATATTCACTTGAATTGGATGCTACAGTTTAGTCTTGTTCTTACAAGTTATTCCAAAATACTCCTAATATTGAATGAGATATAACTGTAGTGTTTTAGAGTTGGTTGCATTTCTTTGAACCTTATGTTTTTGTGCTCGATTACATCAATTGTACAGCTAGTCTTGTTCTTATTAATCTCTTCCAAAATATCACTAACTTCGGATGAGATATAGCTGAGGTGTTTCAGAGCTTATTGTGTTTTGTTGAACTCTATGTTTTGTGTTCATTTGCATTGAATGATACAACCAGACTTGTTTTTACAAACTCTTACAAAACATCACTCATATTGAATGAGAGAGGGCTGTAGCATTTCATAGAATTAGTGCATTTTAGTTCAGTTGAAATACTCCGAAGGTAGATGTCATTCTAGTTTAATTCTGTCACTATATTTCAAGTTTGATAATGGCACTTTGTTCATTGTACTTCAAGTTAGATTAGTGGCATTCTAGGTCAGTTCCAGTTCACTGTATTTCAAGTTAGGATAATGGCATTCTAGTTTAGTTTTGGTCACTGTGTTTCAAGCTTGATCAATTGCATTCTAGTTCAGTGTTATCCATTGCTCTTTAAGTTGTATTAACTGTCAAAATAAGACTTCACGGCCTTCATTGTTTACAAACTAATCTTGTTCTGACTTTCTATTAATGCATCATCATATGGACAAGAATTAGTGATATCAGTTTAAGGCCTTGATTGTTCTGCAATCTTTTGCAATTTCACAAATAAGCCTTTTTCCCAAGAACTATTCTAGAAAATATTTAACTTTTGAATGAGGTTTAGTAGTGATAAGTTGAGCTGCAGAATAGATTCATCTTAGCATTACAAGTTGATTCAGAGTAGAAATCTTATTGTGCTACAAATAATATTTTCCAATTTTGTTCCAATAAACCTCTAGCCATGGATGAGATTCTTTGTAATATTGTAAGATGATTGTTTTACTTAGGAGAACCTCATTTGCACTAAACTTGTCCTTTTCTCAAGCTATTCCAACATATTTCTAATGAATGAATTGAATAAGTTCATGTTATGAGTTATTGAGTTCATGTTGTGATTTATGAGTCATTATCAAGCTTTGCATTTTCTGTTATGTCATACATAGTTTAGAATAGGTCTTGCTCTGTTTTAGTGTGACCAACAACTGCTCTTTTCCAACAACTTAGTTCTTTTCCTTTTTAACATAAAACCATAAAACCAAAAACATAAAAAAAAACACTAAACACAACGTAGTGAGAAACAAATACCTAGGCACATATAGTGCACCACACTTCAGCAATTTACTAGCCCTGGTTGACAATTAATGAACTCAATTTAGGAACACTAAGTTGAGCACTACAGGATCCACTGATTGCACAGCTCAGGATCGGGTGGAAAAGTTGGATACCTCTTTCCAGATTGACCAAATAACGGAGGGGGAAGCCATTAAAATGGCTACCTTGCACTTGGATGATGAGGGCACGCAGGATTGTGGGGAGCTTGTGGACACACCTAGTGTGACACAAGACTCACCCTCGTTGGAGACCTCCTTGACTATGTCGTTTGACATCTTAGTGGAGAGATTAGAGCCTACCCCAGTAGAGCCATCCATTAAGGTGATGACCGGATTCATGTCCAAGTTTTTGGGTGACAATTGCGCGCAACAGATGGGTGAGGTACTAGGATATATATCCACCTTTGATGAGGCACTAAGAGATACAGAGGTAGAGCAGGAGGACATTCCTTCTAGATGTCAGGATGAGGACTTTCATTTGGATGAATCCATGGGGTCATATGAGGATGCTTCTGGGGAGCATGAGGAGTCATGCAAAGTTGTGACAGTAGGCTAGTTTCGTATTCTAGTGTGCATGTGGTATCAGGGGACTCTATGGGAGATGTTCAGGATGAAGAGTCACTTGTGATGATTCAGCCAAAGCAACTTATGGTACAGGTAGAGGGCACATTGGAGCATCGGAGCAGTCCCCTTTAAGCATACATAGATGGGTCTAGCAGCACAATTGGGTCACCTTTGGCCATTAGAGAGAGAGAGAGAGACGAAGCTACCTAGTTAGATCTCAAGCATTGACTTGGATAGTGGGATGAGACGACCTTAGTTGCACAAGGTGCAACATCTGCATGTCAGGGTTTCTCTAGGTGCAGGAGTTCACGCATTTGATCCCTCTCTTGGGGTTGGATGGAGAGAGATTCTGAGTTGGTACCCGGTGGAGTGGGTTATGGAGATGGTGATGCATCAAGGTGTAGCTCAGCAAGAGCTTCCAAGCACCGAGGTTACCGAAAGCCCTGACTGGCATTGGGATCCGGGTGGGGCTACCCATCACTTCCCAGGTATGCTAGTTGACTATGACTTGGAGGGTGCAGTTGACCTAGCAGTTGAGTGTACACATTCACTAGGGGAGTTTCAACGAGCACTAGTGTCCAACCAGTTTAGGTACGAACTTATTGAGTTTCAGCGAGCACTAGTGGCCAGGTTGTTGCGGCATTGACCTGAGTTTAGGTTGTTGCAACTTATAGAATTAACCCGAGTCTAGGTTGTTACAACTTGCAACATTAACCGGAGTATAGGTTTTTTTCAGAGTCTATGTTGTTGCAGCATTAAAGAAGGTTAATGGTAAGGGAGTCGAAGGTTGTTGCATTGCAATTTTCTAGAGGGTTTAACCACCATCCCTTCTTAAGGGTACTATAAATCACATGATGTACATGAAAGATTTTACACCACTACTACAACATCATTAAAAAATAAAGTTTCATACTCTCTCCATTATCAATTGTTCATTTATAAGTGCGCACTCAAAAATCTAACAAGCATTGGAATTGGAATTGGTTATAGTGGAAGTTGTGACCAAAAGGTTGAATATAGATTAATGAATTTTTTCTTTTATTATTGGAGGGGTAAGGGGGTGTTTCCTAAATCATTTAGGGTTCTCAAAATTGCAAGGCTCAATAAACGAAATTTGGGACATTATTACTCATCAAACAAGAAGATTCCATAAATATTCCATTCTCATGGCTTGCTTAGAATTTACATCTATTATACAAAATGATAATTTCCAAAAACATCCAAAAGAAAAAATCCAGTTTTAAATGTAGCTATCTGAAATAATGATCAATAACTCCTATCATGGTGAACTAAATAATGTTTTTAATTTATGAATCAATTTTGTATACATATTTTCTTAACTGTAAATAATAATATATACTGTATAATAATAACTGTAAATAAACAATTTTCCAAACCATCTCTTGTACCTTATGGGCATCGACCGCATCATGGAAGCACAAATGAATCCAACCTCGAGCTAGTAGAGACACCTCTGGAGGACATTTTACAATAGGTGATATTTCCTTGTCCACCCACGTTATTGGGCTTAAGTACCTAAATTTTTGACCTGTTACTCGCCCCACTAGGAATTTTTGGGAGATTTCCTTAGTCTTTTAAACAGTAATGTCGACTCCTAACACCAGAGAAAGGAGGACTATGTTCTTCTTCATAACACTACAATTGCCTTTCCTCTTCCTTGCTTTCTCAGGCTCCTTCTAAATCATAGCTCCTTGTTCACAAGAGTGTTTCTCCCTAAAACCCCCAACAATGTTCTCAACATCAATTCAACCTCCTTCCATCATCAGGGAGAGGGTCTCCTTCACCTGAAGCAAATGAGGTCCTCAAACCTTTAAACCATAAAGAACAATGGCTTTGATGATCTTGTCCAAGAGGTGCATCTTGGGCATGATATTGCAAAAGTAACTTTGAAAGCATATGTTCTTGATTTATGATTAACGCCTAAGCTAAGAGGACTGTGTTGTGTTTCAAATCTCACCTTTGGGTAGGGATTCTACATATTTTCATACATTATTATCTATTTAATAATACTTGTCACATTCCTTAAGGAAAATTTTCACATTTGGAGGC
This sequence comes from Pinus albicaulis, assembly GCA_034641835.2. Lineage (NCBI taxonomy): Eukaryota > Viridiplantae > Streptophyta > Pinopsida > Pinales > Pinaceae > Pinus > Pinus albicaulis. The sequence continues at coordinate 460,917,063 of CM076581.1, forward strand.
ATGACTCATCATCTCGTGTGCTTTGGCATGATTTATGAACAATTGAGGAGGTTTATAGGAGGATGCCCTTCATGAAAGGATGACACATGACATATACTAGAAATTGCACCAGATGTTGCAAAGGAAACGTCGTAAGTTATAACATATGTAGATCCAAACGTAGCTCAAATTGATTGAAAGAAAAATTATTGTTTTATTTTTTCTTTGTTGTGTGTATTCCTCTAATTGTTGGCAATCATAAACACACATGAGATGGGTACTTTAAAGAGTTGTTTTAGTATCTATATGACCAAATTCATGTCGAAGAAGGTGACAATGAAATTAATTATATTCTCCATAGTGAGTTACTTTACAAGCTAGATAAGTTTAGTAAACTATGACAATGACATTTTAAAGAATGTCATTTCTTAATACAAATATAATTTTTATAAAGAAATATCAAGACTTTTTATTTTATTTTAAACTTAAATATAATTTTTATAAAGAAATATCACTACTTTTATTTTTTTTAAACTTAAATATATTTTAAATGATTATTATTTTTTTCAAAGCATTCAAACATAATTAATATGGAGTATTAAGAAAATAATTAATGAATTTTAGAAATCAGCTATTGAAATATATAATTATTAATTTTTTTTAAGACGAAGAATAAAAAAAAGCGGTAAATCATGAAAAAAAGGTGAATAATAGAAATATTAGACCAAAAAAATAAGATTGAACATAAAATACACTGGAGGAGGAGGGGGCGATGGAGCTTTTCATTTATTTGTTGCGCACAGAAACAAAACGATCTTTGAAAGGAGTGATGGCGCAGAGAGACCCATATTTCCCTCTAACTACATTTGAAAGGTAAATTCATCAACCACTTGGGATTGTACCTGTATGCAAATTTTTCTTGCCTTACAAGATCGACAGACAAAGAACAAGCTTAGATCTAGAGCCTAGTATATTTTTCCACCTCTAATGTTTACGGACAAAGAGATATCAATTTTCTAAAGCACGTGAGAGCCAAACTATCACCTTTCCCATGTTGACTCCATGTATGGAACATCGTGGAAAATCTCCACAAACTAGTTATCCTTATCAAACCAAACATTTCATTGGAAATTATCGTCAATCCCATGACATTACTACTTAGCTGCACTTTTTAACCATACAAAGTTTATTTTGATGCCACTATTATTTATGTTTGATGTCACATGATTAAATTGAAAAATCAGCCCAAATCCCCTAAATAATATTTTATGACATAAAAAACCCAATAAATTTTATAGATTAATAATAATTATAATGTTTTATAAACCCAACTATTTTCACAAGATTATACAAAGTTTATTTTGATGTCACTATTATTTATCTTTGATGTCAAATGATTAAATTGAAAATCAGCGCAAATCCCCTAAATAATATTTTATGACATAAAAAAAACCCAATAAATTTTATAGATTAATAATAATTATAATGTTTTATAAACCCAACCATTTTCACAAGATTACAAATTATTTTCATATGATTCGTAATTAATAATAATTATTTATACCAAAAGACAAGCATCACATTTCTTTTAATTGAATTCAAAGGCACATACACATTTAGTTGAAGTTCCATTCCATGTTTCACTCGATCTCAGGCTTTCAAATATCAAAAATTTTAATTTCCCTCGTTTATTTCCCTCGCATTGCAGTAGTTGTCCGGGGAAGAGGAGAAAGGGTGCGGCTATGCAGAGCTATGCAGTGTTATGTCTGATCTGATACATTATTGGTTGAATTTAAGAAATCATTTTTGGCTAAGAAATTGGATTCCTAGTGCCTCAATTGTAGTGATTTCATTTTACGGAGGAAATTTGCACAAATTTCCCCACACTCAGGGCGGTGGCCATCCCAAATTCTATGTTTCTTCACAACTTGAAAATAATTTTAGACAAGCTCAATGAGGCAGGTTTTGAATTGTATGTTCAAGATTGCATGGAGGAAGATGAAGCCGAAAGCATGAGCGTTGTTGAAGACGACATGTGCTTTTTTGACCCCAAATCAGTGAAGAAAATGCAAGGAAATTAAATGTCCTAAGACCGTACAAGGTCACCACCCAGATGATTTGGCACAAATTGCGATGAACCATTCATCCCTAAAATTGTCAGAGACCCAAAAAGGGCCTCGTATTGGACTGGACCCAGGCTTCCGATACTCCCAAAGCAAAGAAATCAGATGCCGAGGGAATGGATGTGGACTCCAACATGTAAATTTCATCCTTGACTATGTTTCTGTTAATTTTATATTAGTTTTCGCATGCTTATGTAGCAAGTCATATCAGAATCATTTTAGACTTTATTTCGTGGCATCATTTGATTAGAAATTGTGAAATTTTGTTTAAAACATGACTATCTGTGTGATCTATATTAGTCATATTTTAATGGAAAGACAATCATTTTGTTATTTTATCTGCGCAGGAAAAACAATTTAAACTTGTAACATATTCTTAATAATGAAGAAAAGAGGTCAAATGGATGTCCTGTCATCTGTAATGCATGTTTCTATTCATATTCAAGGAGAAGCTACAACTGATGGATCCTGTAAAAGGCAAGCTCGCCGCAATTGTTATGGTTATTTAGAAGAAGGGGAACTGGAGGATGCTTGCAGTCCTAGTCCGCGTTCACATAATTTGCATCATGTCCCCTGACCACCAACATGTTCAGTAGCTTCAGTTCTTCGCTACCCACCAAATATCTCACAAGAACAAATCCAGGTATAACTTTGCTTTGCTTGAGCATATCTTTTATCTATATAAATATCTGTTGGAGACTTACATTGTGAGTACATTTGTAGTGGTAATGGTGATGTTTATAGAAGTAATGGGATGAGGGAAATGGATTACATAGGGAATTAAGTCTCAGAATCATCATGTTGATACATGTTTAATGGGAATTGGATACTATTAGAATAAAACATCGCTACTTAATATGTCAGATACGGTTGGTTTGGGAACTCTTGAAACTGCATTTTATATATGTTTTTTTTTTTTTAATAAAATTTTCATACACATCAAGGTGAATGAGCCAGATTAGACAGCAATCAGTGCTATAGTTGGATTTTCCAGATCTACGTAGCCTAAGAGTTTCCTTTTTTATTTTTTGTAATTAAGACTACTACTTTTAACAGTAAAGGCATATAGTACAAAAATAGTGAGACAATTTAGATTGAACATGGTGGCCTAGAGGAACTAGCCAATCCATGTTCGATATCCCATCATAAGCACATTGTTGGATTGCTACCCGCTACGGGAAACCAGCAACCCAAAATAATAACCTATCCATGTAAATGCTGCCCAAAACTGGGAAACCAGCCGAAAGACAAAAAAGAAGAGAAAACAGGGCCTCTAAAGCATATTGAAATATCCCTTTAAATGCAAATATAAAGATTGTTCACAGCTATAGCATAAAACGACAAACACCCGAGATCGCAGAACTTATGGCTTGAAAATCTGCTCAGGATTCGAGATTTCATTCAAGTCCGGGAGTTCTTCCACACCAGCATTCAGGTTCAGTAGGTCGGCAACAACAACTTTCGACGAGGAGGGTGCATTTAGCCATATGGCTTTCCTGGTCGACTTCTTAGACGTGTCAATTTCCCCACCGGAATTCCCGGTAGACACTTCCACATGAAAATCCCCATACGACTGTTCATTAATGATCAAACAACTACCTTGAAGAGAGTCCTTAGGTTTGCTGGAGGAGGACAGTAAATGAATTGGAAGAACCTTACCTTTTCATACTGGAAGCTTTGGACCAGGTCGAGTATTCTTCCGGACTTCCAGGATCTTGAGAGATTTCCTCTTGAGCTTCTTACACTTAGACAGAAGCTCATCCACCTTCGTTGCAGGAGGGAGAAGCTTAGTAGGGAGAGCCGAGCTCAGATAATCCAGATGATTGCCAATTGGAAAGGCTACCGCAACATTGTTGGCCAGAGTGTCAATGGCATGCCTTAATTAGACCAGGGAGTGTCTGGCATGGAGAATTAAGGAACACAAAACCTCCTGTTGACGATGTTATGCCCATAACGCACGCATTAGAAGGTTTTTAGCACACCAGTAACGACCCTCCAAAGAAATATCCTGGACAATACCTTGAGCCTCCAGATCATCTGTCAGTTGCTGGATATGGCACGAGATGTCCTCCGGGAAATTCCCCATGGAGATCTAAATTTCTTTCATCCCATGACCAACCCCCCACCTCAAAATCATACGTTGTCTCGGCATGGCGGAATCAAACGAGAGAACACAATGCAGCACAAACTCAGACCAAGGATGTAATCAAACCAACTCTCCGCAAATTCTCACACACATCCAACGCAAATGAAGACATCGATGGAGAACAAGCTATTCATAATGATGAGGGTGGTGATAAATGAATGCTCGTTCCTCGAAAGATGAGGAGGGTTAACATAATCATGCCAAGGAATATTGTAGGAGAGGAGGTACTTGTGTTGCAAGGGCTGCAACCATGCCACTTGCCTCCTCCTATTCCCCGCCGTCAAAAACATGAAGGGAAAGGGAATTAAGAGCCCTTTATTAATGCATTGAAGCACCCACACCTGGGGGTTGCAATTCCTGATGAGCCACTTGAGTACAAGAAGAATATAGGTAATTTTCATTAATGTTTTCATAAGGGAAGAGATTTAAACTGAGATCTGAGGTTACCCCTTTATTGGCCAAGTAATTTGCCAGAGCATTAGCATTCATGTGGACATGAAGAAAGGTTGTAGCATTGATATCTCTTAACTCATTAGCCAAAATTCTAAGACCGACACCAAGGCTCCAATTGGTGGACACCTTGGACATATTGGAGCCATGAAGAATGAGAATAGCCATATTAATGACGACCCTTGAGTCTCCTTCCACCTGGGGAGGAAATAGATTAAGATCCTTGGCAATATGGATACCATGAAGGACCTTCGAGCTCCTCCGTGTTGTTGCTATCCCAACCTATGTTACCAAAATAAATATGGAGAATCTTCCCATGAGAGTCCCTAAAAACCCCTCCAAAACCTGCTTCCCCTGGGTTGCCTTGTGAAGCCCCATCAAAATTGAGTTTGAAAATGCTGTACGGAGGTGCCTCCTAGGAGTCAGGGCTATCAACGTTTCCATTTCTCGCCGAAGGAGCCATATTGAGCTTTTAGATACTCAAATATTAATTATTCCAAATGTGTTTTTCTGCAGCAGAGGTTGGGAGATCATAATCCATCCATTGGAGAAGAGATAAAGTTTCCTAGATGTGGTGACGAAATTTAACCCAAACCACCTCCACTGAGCTACTATGATCCTTAAAGATTCTCTGATTTCGTTCCTTCCAAATGTCCCAGACAAGAAACCCTAGAAGGATCTTCCAAAGTCTATTGATGATTTTGTTGGAGAAGGGGTCAACCTTCTAGTTCTGAATTGTACCAACAATGTCCCCATGAGAACGATATCATCTTCTACATAGGCTAGTGACTCGATCCCACAGAAAATTGGCGAAAGGGAAATTATCTAGCAAATGGTCAATAGATTCCAACGCAGACTGACAGAGAGGGCCCTATGAATCCCCTCTTAATGAGATTGTCCCACGTGAGATTTTTTTTTTTGGCTGAGGAACCATAGGAAGGAAGCCACTTTGGGCCAAAGATTGGCCTTCTAGATATTGAGCCATATGAGGTCAAGAGTTGTCTGATTCGACCTAGACAAGATAGTATAGGCCTTTGTCGTAGAGAAGGAACCTTTAGGAATGTATCCCCATATGATGATATCAGAGTCCTTTTGAACCTTTATTCTTCGTTTCGTCAGTTCCTCCCATGCAGTCGAAGGATTTTCCATACCCTAGTCTGAGAGCCAAGAGCTGGGGTGAATCCAATTCTGGTAATTTAGAGGGGGCGTCTGAACCCAGAAATGATTGACAGTATTGTGAGCTCTCTGCTGCAACACATTTCTGCAAGAAGGAAAATTGAAGAGGGATGCGAGATTGGGAAATTGTTGCCAGGAATCTTCCCAAAATCTCGCCTAATTCCCATTACGAATTTCCCAAAAACTGTGAAGTTGTATGAGATGCTTATGTTGCAGAGCAGAATTCCAAATAGGTGAGCCCCCATGGTTCAGATCATAGCGAATCAAATCATTAGGATTCCAGTCCTGCGCATACTTTGAGGTCAAAAATTTAGCCCAAGACGAGTTCTGATTAGATACCCAATTCCACCAAAGGCGAGCATTCATAATTTTGTTGCTGACTTTCGGATCCCTGAGCCCCAATCCTACTTGAGATTTGGTAGTGCAAACATCAGTCCATTCAACTAACGCCCATTTCCTCTTCTCACTATTACCTCCCCATAGGAAATTTATTTGCAAATTCCTCATAGCTTTTAAGACCCATTTCGGAGCAGCTAGAATAGAGAAAAGATAGAGGGCCATCGACTGCAAAACATGTTTGATTAGCACAATACGACCTGCCATATTCAAAGAGCGATAAGTCTAGGAGCTAAGCCGTTGATCAATTTTATCAAGAAATTATTTCCAGGAAGAATGCTTGATGGCATAATCAATCAGGGAGGCTCCCAAATATTTGGAGGGAAGAGAGGCAATAGAGAAACCCAAAATATGAGAAATGTTCCTTTGAGTTAAATCTGAGGTGTTGAAAAAGAAGATATTGGATTTACCAACGTTAATTGTAGTACCAGAGGCAAGGGAGAACGTTTCCAGAATAGAATTGAAAGAGCGAGCTTCTTGGATTGAAAGGTATCCCATGAGCATATTATCATCCACAATTTTTTTGTGAGTATGAGGCTCTTCATTATGCAAGGAAATACCTTTGAGGGAAGTAGGATGCGCAACTGCTTTCAAAGAATGACCAAGACCCTCCTCCATGATGACAAAGAGGAAGGGAGATAAAGGATCCCCTTGCCTAATGCCTCCAGTGGGCATAAAAGTTTCCGAATGGGTAGCCATTGACTAGGATGGAGAAGAAGGTAGAAGATATAAGAGGCATAATCCATCTTATCTAGGGTTCTCTGAAGCCAAAAGCTCGAAGAACCTTCCTAATATATTGCTAGCTAAGCTTGTTAAAGGCTTTAGATAAGTCTAGCTTTAGGAGCATTCCAGGTTTCTTTGTGATCTTTAAAGAGTGAATTATCTCATGGGTGAGGAGAATTCCATTCAAAATTTGTCTTCCTTCCACATAGCCGGTTTGTTCAGGCGAGATAAGGAGGGGAAGAAGAGGTTTGAGCCTATTAGCAATGATTTTTGAAATTATTTTGTATATTACATTACAAAGGGCGATAAGTCTATACTTACTTGGAGAGGACGCATTATCTTCCTTAGGAGCCAAGAAAGGAAAGTAGCATTGAGAGTATGGAGAATCCATTTATTATTGCGATATTCCTCTACAATTTCCCATATCTCTAGCTTGATCGTGTTCTAGAATTGGTGGAATAAATTAGAAGTGAAACCATCCGGCCCCGGTGCCTTACCATCTTGCAGTTGAAAAACTGTATATTCAACCTCGAGGAGGGTGGTAGGGCGAAGTAGAACTTGTTTGTGCTCCTCCGAGATGATTCTTGGGATATGCTGAGTGATTTGGTCGATTTCATCTTCTCTTGAAAGATTGGGCTCCTTGAGAGTATCCTTAAAGAATGTTAGAAGTTCTTCCTCTATCTCCTCATGTGTCTCCAACTGATTTCCATCACTATCCTTTAGTACAAAAATTCGGTTGTGCATACGGTGCTGAACGGTAGTTTTGTGGAAGAATTTTGGTATTACGTTCACCTTCCTTGAGCCAATTTATACGAGATTTCTGCCTCCACAAAATTTCTTCCTGATGCTGATTTTCTGCCAAAAGTTAAGTGAGGCGAGCTTCAAGGACATCCGTTTCCTTTGACCTACCTTCCTCAATAATTTTCTGTTGAAGATTTGACATGTTTCATAGCTAGATCTTTTCCTTTCTGATTGGTGTTCCCAAACACATGTTGATTCCAGTCCTTAAGATTTTCTTTAAGAGCTTTGAACTTTATCTTGAATTGATGCATTTGTATTATAGGGGGAAAAGCTTGTCCACCAAGTGTTGACCAGATCTTTAAAGCAAGGGTAGGTGAACCAGAATTTTTCAAATCTGAAGGGCCTCCCCTGAGAGGAGCCCAGACGGATGCAGTGAAGCTAAATAGGCTAGTGGTCCGATCCCGCAGCAGGGAGAATGGTACTTGCAATATCCCCTCCAAAGTGAGAGAAGTTATTTGACATAAGGAATCTATCTAATCTTGAAGAGATTCACTGATGGTCGCCTCGCTTGTTGTTCTAGGTATAAATGCCATTAGTAGTCTATAGATCCATAAGACTGTTGTTTAGAATGAAATATTTAAATATGAGACTGTCCATATCTAAATAGCCTCTGCCCTCCTTTTTTTCCTCAAGATTCGTGATCATATTGAAATCTCCTCCTAGAAGCCAAAAAGGATGACTGAGGATTGGTTTGAGGGACTCCAGCGAATCCAAAAGTTGGATTTTATTCAATATTTGCTGAGTCGAATAGACATTTGTAATATTCACTCTAGTGTTCGTGCCTAGAAGATGAAAAATAAGTTTGGATAAAGTTTCGATAAGCTTGAAAATCATCCAGAAGGATTAACTGTGGATTCCAGATTATTGCTAATCCATCAGAGGCCCCATTGGCATCAACCGCAATAGTTCTAGAGCCTTTCGATAGGCGAGTCATAATAGTATCTATGGAGGAACTAGTACATTTTGTCTCCTACATAAATAATATAGAGGGTTTATCTTCGTCTAACCTTTTTTTGATAAGACGGTGCTTGGAGGGGCTGTCGAGCCCTCAAATACTCCAGGAGATGATCTTCATTAAGAACTAGGGGGTTGGATGAAGTAGGACCTAGTCAATGTTGGGTACAACCTTGATGCCACCAGTTCTCTTCCTAGAATGACAAGTCTCTATAAATATGTGCGACGCCCTCTTTTCTTAGTTTCTCTAACAAATTTTTTCTCGCCGTCTTGGCTTAGCCCTTCTTGGAATCCGAAATTTGGGAGATGTTGAGCTCTCGTGAGGACCTCCTCCAAACATTCGAGTTGTCATTGCAGAATAGAGGTAAAATCCTTGCGGTGACATGCATCTTCTAAACTGAGAATATCCAGATCTCCATAATAAATGATTTCTGGTTCCTCCTCCATGGGGGCTTAAGTCTCTGCTGCAGTATGCTTCTCCTTGTTCTTTAGTATCTCATTAGAATCCACAGCCACAGTGTTATTCTATTGCATAGGCGATGTATCTTTGGGCTTCTCTTGGGATACCGTGGGCAAAGAAGTAGCTGGAGCATTAGAAAAGATCTGCAGACTTTCTTTCTGAAGGACCGCATGGGGTTTCTTGGAGGGAGGTTCCATGAGTGCCGACGAAGACAGAGCGTTAGAAGCAAGAGAAGCCAGAGCATCAAAACTGTTGTTTCTCTTTGGTAGATGTTGGGTTGGGGCTCCATTAGTCTTATTGGATTGTCGTCGTCTCCCTGTAACCTTGGTAAACCCCTCAACATCCTTTGAATCAAAGATTTTTGGATCTTTCGAACTTTGATTCAGAGGGAAATATCTAAAGAGATTCCCATGGTTGTGACAGTGACGACAACGGAAAGGCACATGTTCATAATCTATGGTCTAAATCCATTCAAAGTCGTCATGCAATATACTTATAGAGTTGGGTAGCGTCTTCGCGATATGCATATACACACAGATCCTGGGATAAGCCATATCTTTGTTGATTCTTGTTTCATTAGAAATAATGAACTCACCTAGGCTATTTCCTATATCATTCAATGTGTGTTTATCCCAATAATCCTGGGGGAGAGAGTAGAGTCTTACTCAAACAGGGGCACAACTGAAATCTTATTTATCAGGGTTGAAACGTTCCACCTAGTTCCGGAGATAAAGCCCAACAAAGTTGAAGAAATAAGGCCCACCATCCATTACCCTATTTTTATCTTCCAAGAAAGTAAAGATAATGTTAAAGAAGCCCTTAGACCCCAGTTGGAGGTCGATGTGCCCCTTCGGTTTCCATTTGGCCACTATCCAACCTCGAAGGGCTTTCTCTATGGGCTAGAAGCCAATAAATATTCCAATCAAGGCATGGTCCCTCATATATTGGATTTTAACATTAATCCAATTCGTAGGTAAGAGAATCTTGGGTTGCTAGACCGCCTTCAGAATACAATTGGAGGAAACCAAAGCATTCTCCTTTAGGCCATCCATCGCTTGGTAAGTAGGAGGCACAACATCTTGAGGGTTCACGTGAACCGATGCAGAGGGTAGCTCAGGAGGTTTAGTTGCAACTTCTGTCGCCACAGAAGGAGACAAGGATGGGAGGGGGGACCTTGTGGCCTCCCCCAATGGTTTAGACATCGAGAGCTCTGGCAGAAAACACCGATGTCACAGTCCTGCAGCTACTCGAAGGACGCTACGAGTCCTTACAACATGTCAGAGACAGAAAAAACCCTAAAACCTAGGAAACCCTAGTTCACCATCGCTGCACAGCTCCCCTTGCTCCCTTTCCTTACTTGAAGCTTATGCTCATTTGTAGCCTAAGAGATCCTTACTAGAACAGAGTTACACAATTTGTTTTGTGCGGTGTGCTAAAAGGTAATTTGACCCAACCCTTTCAATCAAGCTGGCTTAAACAAAGGGGTTAAGCTTCTTATCCCAAGCAAAAATAACTAAATCCCTGCCAAGGGAAAATGGAAATAGGTCCAAGTTCCATGTTTGGATGAAGATGCTTACCAAAACAGAACACCACATAAGAGTCTTAATGAAAGATTATGGAGAACTCCTTTCAGCAGGAGCAGTAGCACTAAGTGGCAATGGTATTTGCAAGCGATCGCATCTGTCAATAAGAGAAACTAAGATGAGTATTTAAAAGTAGATTCAATAGTGAATCAGGTTACACCTTCCATATATATTGTATTATCCTCTTCAATTGAGGTTCAATATTATCCTCAAAAAGAGGATTGCTTTCATACTATATTCCGCCATGATATTGTTGGCTGGAAAATATTTATATGAGGCCTATCATCATCTGACCTCGAAACTGCCCGAACTACAACTAGAAACAACATTTTCCCCATTCCTCACCCTGAAATTTAAATGCCAAATAAATGGTAATTCATTCTAGACGTGATATTTATATAACAACTTCCAATCCATTCACTCATATTCCTCTTCATTTTGATCATTAAAAGTGATGCCTGAAGCTCATCTTCACCTTCAGACATAATTTCTCTTGAGTTATCTGATTCTTTTTATTCACATTTGTATTCCCAGATTCACTTTGTGTAAGATAGACAACAAATTATACAACTGTTGTTGCATAAATATCTGACTCAAAAATTGTTTGACCTACATCGATGCCATCATGTACTTCACATTTTCTTGTTTTATACCCATGAATACCCCAGGAAATAAATTTTATGGCATATCAGGGAAATTCATCCCACCTTCCATTAGTTGACTGGCATGTAAATCATCTTCACATATGTCAGAGTCATATTATTTCGTTGGATGTGGACTAAATCTTTTCATGTGGATATTACTATGAAGAGGAGGCTAATCATATCTTACAACATCAGATGAATTTTCATGACTCTGCTTGATAAAAGGTTTAAACCTCTATTCACTTATATTGCTAACATCATGTGAAGCAGTTCGAGTAGATGACTTATTTTTACCCAAAGTTTGTTTGACATTAGCAAGTGCTTGTGTTTTTGATAGCAATGAAAATCTTTTCTCTCTCATTTTTTGGTACAGAACCCTGAAAGTCGAGAAGTACTATCTTATTGTTTGAAAGTTGTTTGGCATGCTCCAGATACATTTTTGATCCATTCTGCATATTTCTAATATGTTCTCAGTCCTCATTTGTATTTTATTCAAAGAAATGATGCCTGGACATAATTCCGTATTTATGTTCGCCCTCGGAAGGAGTGCATAATTTGTATGTTGGCATTTTGATAATTTAGTTGGACGCAAGGAGGCTGGTAGATATATTATGAAGGACTGAATCTGTCTCTTATACTCCTTAGATATTCGATTACCATGTACCTATTTAAGGAGATTGGCTACCTTAAAGCTGATTGGATTCCTATTTAAGATTGTTAATCAATAAAGTACACATGTTTGCTTAACAGGTCTTGTATATATTTATATACAATTTCCAAAATATTTTTTCCTTGTAATGTGAATGCTATGAAAAATTACCAGTGAAACACATATCTCAGCATCTGATAAGTGAAAGAATGGATATGATGGTTGAGCAAGTATTAGCTCTTCAAAGCAAAAAGTTGCATTCTTATACCTAGAAATAGAAATTGCCTATCATCTCATCAAGTTTTGTATGAGGTAAACCTTAACATGTTGCTTGATCTAATGATAGTTCTACTAATTTCTATCCTGATTATTAGTCTGGTATGGTACTATAATATAGATATAACAACTTGTGGAAGTGGAACATAATCCTTCTACCAAAGGAATAACAGGCCTAATTCACAACATATTTTTTTTATGAATGTTAAATACAACAGTTTTTATGTGTTCACTTTATAATTTTGAAAAAATATGAAGCAAATATGCATAACAGTCAAGACTAGGATCTTCTACGTAAAACAGTATTGTCAAAGATGTGGACTTACATTTGAATGGAAATGTATAAGTCTTCAAGTTCTCTCCATGCATCACTGTCTACCATGAATCTACAATTATATCCATGTCATCTATCAATTTTAGAGTTTCCCAACTACCTATTATTGAAAAGCTATGCCATTCTACAAAAGTATCTACAGATGTACTTTTTTAATTTTTAAGTTGTTACAAGAGATTCCATTGGCTTTACTTACATCTCCAGGTATTTTTTACAAAATTTTAATAGTAATCATTCATTTTCTAGCATTTAAATCTGCAGTTCAGAATAACAATCTACAAGGCTTTTATTCTCCCTAATTTTCAAACATGTCTTGACTATGTTAAATTAATGACTAATTTTGAATAAATTGGTTGAACATTGAGATTTCTAAATGCATTTTTGAAGTCTGAGGAGCTTTTGAAATGAATTTTTGAAGCCTGAGTTAAACTGCAACAAGGGCATCATAGGGAAGAGTTTTTACAAAACTACTTTCAAATGAAAATATGCTCAGGCTCATATTGCAATAGGTAATAGAAGTGTTGAATCTAAATAAGGTTGCGTGTACAACCAATCTTCAATTTGAATGTGATTCAGTAGCCATCATGAAGAGCTTAAACTGTGACTGAATTTTCTATAAATGAAAATTCAATAATCCCAGCATCACTGGACGTAGAATGAAGGATGAGGTGCAACCAAATACCCAAGGTAATGCACCATAGGGAGGAAAGCAGAGATTATATTGATAAAGAAAGAGATGTACAAATCAGATTTTACCTATGGAGAGGTGGCTTCCTAAATCATCTTTCTTCAGCTTTTGATCTTCTCTTGGACTTCTACAAGTCCTTGCCCTTCAAACAAAAATATTCCTTCCTTTGGCAGGGGTCAAAGAGGGTCAATCACTTGAGTTCTCACAACAATTTTTCCGCACAACCTAGCAGTTAAAGGTTCTTTCTGCTAAAAATAACAAAATGTTTCTCTCTCCAAAATGTGTTTAATGGATTCCCTGAGTGTAGATTTTATAGATTTTGGGGCTTGGGAGGCCCCTCCATCCTCCATGCAACCTTCTAAAGTGCCTCCTGCCAAAAATCTTGAAAGAAAGGCAGCCCTGTGTGTGATTTACTACTTGGTTGCCTACACACCGCCATGTCAATTTTGAGGCTTGTCCACTCTAGGTCACACTGTTTTGAAATAAAAACTAGTGACCTTTGTGGCAGCTTGTGGTAGGTGAAATTTTCTTAGGCTTGTCTAGTGTGCTCCACACTAGTTTGGATGCAAAACCAATGACCTTGGTGGTGGGTGAAACTGAGGGTATTGATGTTGAGGGGGTTGAATTCTCTGATTTTGGCCATTTTTTAAAGTTCTAAGCCCGTTGCATAGGTTCTTCATCTTCACTGGAAGAAAAAATAGTGGCCTTGGTGGCAGCTGGTGGTAGTTGAAATGTTTTGATGCTTTCCCAGTGTGGGCTACACTAGGATGGAAGAAAAAACAGTGATCTTGGTGGCAACTAGTGGCAGGTGAAACTTAGGGAATTTACACTAAGGGTGCTAAAGTCACTGATTTTGGTCCTTTTTAAAGGTCTAAGATGTTGCATAGGTCTTGCATCTTCAATGTTTGAGTGATAAGGGACATGATGGTGTCCTTAACGTGATGTAATGGTCGAAACATTAAAATATGGTATAGGCTAGCTGACTTTGTGTTAAGGATACTCTATATTATCAAAGCAGGGATATGATATGTTTCCTACTCACTCACGTTATTGTAGGGTATATGAGAAAATGAAGAGAATTATTAGCAAAATCCCGAATTGTGGAAATGTTACATTTTTCCTCCTATTGTGGAAAAGCTGCCCAATAAGCCCTATTAAAGTGCTTTATTTGGCTGGTTTGTTTCTCTATTTTGTAAGGACATAAGTATGTCCTCCCTTTTGTGATAGCTTTTTCACCATCAAGGCTTTTGTTTTGATATGTTAGGGTTGGTGGGAACTTTTTGGGACATTTTTAAAATATTTTTTTTACTGTAAAAGATGCACAACATCCCAGAAACGATTGCAAGGTGGTTTATGGGTTCTAGAAATGCGCTCTAGACCCACCATAAACCAATTTCAGGGATGCATAGAATAAAAGACTACTAAATTGGAAAGTGTTATGTTTTACATCAAATATTTGGAATTAGAACCTCGATTGATACAATGCTGAGCTATATAGGTGGTGCTTTTGAAGTGGCAAAGACACATTAAATGTTCAACTACCTGACCTAGGTAACAAATCTACTATAAATAAATGAAGAAAAATACATGTGCACACATTTGTGTTGCTGACATGTGAACGCTTAAGAAAAACATACATTGTTGTTGATTAGTTCACATAAACTCTCGTAATTCTGAGTAATCTGACTTAAAATGTGAAATGTTGGTATTATTTTAGAGAAACTTGTTGATTAAATATTTTGGAATAAATACCCTTGAGTGTTCATTGTGCAAAGAATTTAGATTTGAGTGGGTGTATCTTATGCACCATTTCAGTCATTCTGGATCTGAATCTGGAATTTAGATTTGAGTGGGTGTATCCTATGCACCGTTTTAGTTATTCTGGGTCTGAATCTGGTTGTATTATGTGGTATGTCGAGGAAAAAGGTGCCACAATGAGCATTCTTTATGTTCCGCCTTTCATGGTAAACCTTGCTTTCCCAATAATTGGGACTTAAAATCGTTGGATGTAGGCTAAGGGATGAGGTGTAGCCAAATACCCAAGGTAATGCACCGCAGGTGCTGGAGATAGATATATTCCTTAGCACGTCAGGGAAGAGGCCTGCATATGTTGCTTGGCATGGCCTAAAGAAAGCGTGTAATAAGAGCCACATTCACTTTAAGGACTTAGTCAATACTATCCAGGTTGAACTCTCAGATTTAGCTCTAACTAATCTTAGCACCAAAGAGTCAGCTGGTAAACCTATAGGTGCTGGTGCAACTAATAACAGAAAAAAAAAAGTGTATGATCTCAATTCAAATAATTATAAGTCCAATGTTGTCATCATAGCAGAGCAATCTTCTCAACAATATTTTCTTGTGAAGACAAAGGATAAAAGATCCAAAGTAACATTTGCAAATGTGGCAGAAAATTAAATTAAGAGCATCAATGAGAGTTACTTTGGTGCTTATAGTCGGTTTGCAATTCACAGGGAAATGCTTAGTGATCAGGTACAGATGGATGCATACAAGGGAGCTATTTTGAACAATCCTTCCCTTTTTAAGTGAGCTGTGGTTATGGATGTTGGATGTGGAACATGGATTTTAAGTTTATTTGTAGCTCAGGAAGGAGCTGCAAAATTAATTGCAGTCGAAGCAAGTGAGAAGATGGCATATGTCGCTTGTCAGGCTGCAAAAGCAAATAACATGCTCAAAGAAGAAAGTGAGAATGCCAAAAAACAGAACTCGTGTGGAGTTATTACTGTAGTCCACGGCATGATAGAAGATATTGATAAATGCATGGAAATTGAAAGTCAAAGTGTAGATGTGATACTGAGTGAGTGGATGGGAATCTGCCTACTTTATGAATCAATGCTCAGCTCAATTATTTATGATTGTGATCATTGGTTGAAACCTGGTGGTGCAATCCTTCCAGACATAGCTAACATGTATGTGGCTGGTGTTGGAAAAGGTGGAACTAGTCTATCGTTTTGGGAAAATGTATATGGCTTCAACATGTCTTGTATTGGTAATGAAGTGGTTGAAGATGCTCCTCAATAGACAATAGTTGATGTTGTGGACAGTAGGGATATAGTGACAGAGACTTTGGTCTTACATACATTTGATATTATGACAATAAAAGTAATCCCGTTGATTCCCTTTATGCAGGAACATAGTAAAAGAATATTACGATTACGTAACTCTAGAAAATTGCAGTGATGTTTTTGGTGTAAATTTGAAATAAAATATGCAATAAAATGACAAGTGGATTTTTAAAGCCTCCTTACCAATTGGTTTTCTGGAACAGGAGCTGCTCTGAAACATGTGCATTACATGAAAAACCTTGGAAGGCTCCAAGAAAGCCACGACGATGACCATAATTCCTATTTGATTGTTGATGTTGGTGGGATCTCTTAGCATAAATCAAGTCCATGAAATCAACGTTGAATTGCTTGGATGTTGAGACCAACGTTGCCTGAAGTGGGGACGTTTTTTTTGGAAGCAGAGATGTTTTTCCTGTGGGTCTACATTTTGGGCTGCAGGTACCCACAAGAAAGATAGTCGGGTTCCTATTCTTTAAGCTTGTGGATAATTTTCAGTACAGTCATACTCCTATACAGTAAGTGAGAATAACACAATATATATTAGATTAATATGGCCTACCTATTTTTTATTAACATATCATAATTGCAGTTGGATCTGGTTTCTTAAATCGCTGATATTGCAAACAATTCTGTACCAGTGGACTTATTACACGGTTTCATTGAACAATCAACCCTACTTATTGTGGTTTTGTGAAGAATTATATTGTTGATGTCCTTATATCTCCATTGAAAAAATCCCAAAGAGATGGAGATCTCTTATTAGCTCCTTACACAGTTTGGAATTGCCTTTATAACTAATCTAGGGCTCCTCCCCTATTCTTACCTTGTTCCTTTGAATCAGCAAAATCTAGTTGCCTTCCAGTTTGTAACTGGGCTTCTAAGTAAGTTATGTTTTTCTATTGTCTATGTTTGTCATGTCCTACCTCTCTATGCCAGGAAATATTCTTGTGAAGTCCAAAAATCTAAGCTTTTTGAATTTCTATTGAACAAGGGATTACTAATTCTTACCCAAATGTTGACAAGTTGATACACCAGTTATTTAGTATCAAAATAAAAAACTTGCAGTTATTTGTAATTATCTCATCTCTGCCAAGTTCGATTAATGGTTTACAATGTTTGAAGAATTATTCCTTTTATAGTTAAATCCATATTTTGTGAGAATTATTTCGTAATGTTTCACTCAATATATTTTCTCTAGTTGTCAGACCCTAAGCTAAGGTAATATTTGGAAAGTTTAACTTTTGGGGTTTCCACTGGGGAATGATTTGATCAAAACTCTTTTTGTGACTTTTCTTCTGCATTCATTATGTTTTTCTTAATTCTATCTATGTACTTGGCTCTTTTTCTGTTCTTGATATTGTAGCTATAGGAGGTGTAGGCACTTCCATTATGTAGTTACATTGGATGTCCTGTTTTAGTCCCATTGATTTACTTTTGTAGTCTGGACATTAATAAATTTATTGTCTGAAATTAGAATATAAATCATTCTTCCTTTTCAGGCTCCAAAAATAACAGTCTTTAAAACAGTCCTAAAACTATCCCTAATTCTATTCTATGACTATCTATAAACAGTTTGCCTAGTCTCCTTGAAGGAAGCCTTCACACAATTAGATATTTTCTTTCTACATGCAATCAAAAGTCTACAAGTACTGCAGTAGCAACATAGAGACATATGAAACAAATTCTATGGGTTTTGAACCCTACATCAGAACAACAACTTTCAGAAGTTGATAATTATATCCCTCCCCTGAACTCTTGTTCAGTAAGGGACTCATCCTACAGTAACAAAGCTTTTTTTAATAACTAATTTTCCAGAGTATTAAACTCTTTAAAGATATGTGCAAAAGATAGACCATCAAATCTCCCCTAGGGTCAGCTAACAAATTATCTGTTGTGCACTTATTATTAGACCAATCCACCATCTTTTTTATACCCTATCTGCTGTTGTTTCCTTTCCTCAGTTTTTACTCCTTGAAATTTCAAATCCCATGCTAACTTCAAGCCATTAGATCAAATATTCCTGCTATCATTTGTTGCCACATTTTCCATGGAATAAATCCCTAAGAGATGGAGATCTCTTATTAGCTCCCTACACAGTTTGAAATTATCTTTACAGCCAATCTAGGGTTCTTCCCCTATTCTCACCTTGTTCCTCTGAATCTTCCATGCTGTCAATTTTCCAATTAATGGGAAAGATTTCAACCTTCGTTGTAGACTAACCTCTGCAGACTTTTAGCAGCTCGAGCTAGATTGTAGAGAAAGTTGGTTCTGGTCATAGGTTTTCTATTATGCCCACTGGTATCAACCTCTGCTGCCATCTTCAAAGCCAGGGCTTTGAAGAAGAGTAATGCTTCAAGATCCCGGAAGCTAACAACATTCCAGAGACTGGACTTACCTGTGAAGATGTCCTAGAATGCTTGAAAGAGGAGAATATTATAGGGATAGATTGAAGAGTTGTATAGATTTTCTAGGGAGATGAATGCAACGGGTTATGTACCTGACATAAGATTGTACTGAACGATGTGGAAGAGGAGCATAAAGGAACAATTTCCTTGCCACCACACTGAGAAGCTGGCCATTTATTTTGGGCTTATTAAGACATCCTGTGGGACAACTATTCAGGTAATTAAGAACTTTCGAGTGTGTGGTGATTGCCACTCTGCCATCAAGTTCATCTCAAAAATTATTTTAAGAGATATTGTTGTGAGGGATTCCAACCGCTTCCATCATTTCAATGAGAGGCGGTGTTCGTGTGGTGATTGTAACTATAATAATAAAAGGGGATTGTTATTTCTGGGAGTGACTTGACCTTCTGCTTGGATGTGGTACGAATATGTTTTAGCCTGGACTCAGAATCATTATGTAATACATTATGATAGACATACTATTTGGTAAATTTTATGTGGAGGATTGCATGGAAATCATAAATACAAGTTATGGTTTTCAAAATGGCAGGCAATAAACTTCTACCGGTTAACTTGTCCCTTGTAACATTTTTAATTTGAATTGAGTTCATAATAAATTACAGGGGTTGCTTGGGTCAAGATGGATTGCAGTATATATATGTGTGTGTGTGATGATGCCTTTTGGCTTGAAAATATGATGCTTTGAAATTGTGATTGGCTTGTGGAATATATTTAAAGGTTTGCATGGAGAGAAGAAAATATCAATAAGGATATGAAACTGGTCCTTGCTTACATTGATTGAAATAAATGCACAAATGCCTAATTGTGATGCTAGATTTGTTCTCTAAAATGTATGCATTGATAAGGCATATACCAGCAATGAATGCATTGAAATTCAGTCAATGTTACAGAGTAAAAGCGTTGTTGCTGCTACATTAATCATCTCAGAAGCACCTCTCAAACTATGAGACATTGAGACTTGTGTTTACCTACAACTGACCAAAAAAAGCAATGTTAAATGGCTCTTTTGTTAAATATTGTCTGGCATTGAGGCTTGAAAATCGAAATGGAGGAGTGTTGCTAACAATGTCTTTTGGTAATGCAACATTCAGTATTGAAAGACAAATATCAAGATATGCGACAGAATCTCAAGAAACCCCACTTTAAAGGGTTATTATATTAATGAGAATATGCAGAGGCTTCTTCAAGCTTAAGTTTGATGGAACCTCAAAATACAGAAGGGAAAGATGGGATGGGGATTTATTTGCAACCATGCAAAGTTGGTAATTATTGGTTGTTTGTTCATTTGCGACAACTCTTGGAAATGTATCCAATTTCTAGTGTTGGTGCTGAAGATTTGTTTAAACAGAGACATGACAACCATGTTTATGGAATCCTGGAAAGAGACTCGAGTAAGGCGATTAAAATGGTGAAGGGAAATTGTATGTGAATATAAGCAGTTTTGGGGCTTCAAAAATTATAAGAATATAATGATGGTACTGGAAGAAAATATTTTGTTGTAGCAAGGTGTTTGATAATGAGTTTCATCTATAGTAGACAAAAAAAGAAGAAGAATTTCAAACCTTTAGTTGGACAAATGTCTATGGAGCAGAGAATTTTCAGTCCTCTAAATAGAGATTGCAAATTAAAGGACAAGGCTTGAATGAGATCACTTCCATTATGATGTTTCCATGTTGAAGACATAATAACCGAGGTTGAATTTGTATACGGATACAGTATGAGATGGAAAATTTTGGGTACAGAAAAAATTTGGGACTAAACATCTCCCTGATACAAAAGCAAATATGCATCTTTTCTAAATTTTAAAAGTCAAAGAATTGTAACTATCGTATCCCTTCAAAATGGATACAAATTGTGGCTTCCTTCTTCAATACTTAAGTTTTAAACACGATACTACTGGTGGCTAAACTCATTTATACCGTAGTTTTTCCTTCATCATGCTTTGAAAGGTTGACTTCTAAGTTCTCACCAGATCAAATCCAAAGGGAAACACTTTAATCACAATCCTCATGATTTACTCCAAACCCTTTTCCATCCTTTCCCCTCATTTGCGACCATCCAACCTCATATTGACCAAGTGCAATGAGTACCCCCATGTTTTTTTTGTGGACTTAGGTCGGAAGCCAGCTTTGGCACATGGCGTGCTGGTAATGATTCAACTTCGGAAACAAAGTGTGGTCGTCAAACGTGGAATTGAAATACTCAGCTAGCGACCGCAAGCTTTGAGATATGAGTTCCAGCACTAAGCAATATGAAAGAAAACTTCTCCAGAACCTTTGCGCATTTCTCACAGGCCTCCTTGTTTCACAAATTCATTATGGGATATTTACATATGGGTGAAAATTGTGACAAGCTTTGTGTCATGTGAATTTATCAATGTCTTTGTTAATTCAATGTGTCCAAAAACTTTGGAGTTATGAGTTTTTGCATCAACCTAATTCCCAGATCTCCTTGGGGAACATAAGTGTTGTTAGTTTTATGCAACAATATGACGTCAGGACCAAGGTCTTTGAAGGATTCAGGTTCTAGATACCTTTAAGAGCTCTATCAGTGTTCTACTGTTGGTCCTTAATTAAGGTTTGCAACATTACTACACATGATTTCATAGTCACAATTATGTTGTATATTAAAGTAAAAAGGTTGTGGCTTGACCCATACTGCAAAGAGCAAGAGGGCTCAACATATTTTTGACATTCGGAGCATTGATTATCCCTTCAAAAAAAATGGGAGGATAAAGCGCAAAATGGAATTATAAGTTTTGACATATTTCCAAAGGCTCTCTTCTATACCCACAAGAGTACTATTTTAAAAATCGATTACACAGAATTATGCAAAATACATTAACGATAATTCCTGTGAGCTTCACTGGAGTTCTTGCACTGGAACAATTGGATGCTAGGGGTTGGGTTCAGAAGTTAGATACATACTTCCATTTGAACCCCATTCGGGAGATTGATGCTATTCAGTTTGCTACCCTTCATTTGGAAGGGGATGCCCAAGAGTGGTGGTACCATGGGCTAATCATGTTGTGACATATTCACATCACTTCTTACATAGAGTTTACCTAGAGGCATTTGGAGAGGTTTGAGAGGAAAGACACAGAGTTACATTTTAGGGAGTTAGCCCATCTAAGACAAATTAGCAGCGCAAAGGCATACATTATGGAGTTTCATGGGCTGCGAGTGATGGTGACTGACATTTTAGAGGCCTGGTTGATCATGCTATTTATGGAGGGGTTAGCAGAGCCACTGGGTGGTTGGGTGAGGGTGTACAAGTCCACATATTTGACAAATTATATCTCCAGGACTCGAGATATTTTGACCTCGTGCCCAAGACCTGAGCCTTTGTCCCCACTAGACCCACTGCACCACAGGGGAACCGTGACACTAGACCACCCTAGATGGGTGGAGGACGTGGTCAGATGGACAAGGAGATAAGATAAGATAAGATAATTTTATTAATGTCCATCGAATGACCACAAAAGGTCAATGGGACTGCTGGTTACAATGATGTCATCGCACTAGCTGGTGGACCAAACGGTCCCCTTTTCTTCATAAAAGCAGGAAAAACAATCACTGCTGGTTACAATGATGTCATCACACTATCTGGTGGACCAAACGGTCCCCTTTTCTTCATAAAAGCAGGAAATACAAGCTAAGAGAGGTACAAAAGTAAAGCCGGGATGGCTAAATGTCTGTAATGCCATGATAATGAGCTGCGATGAGGAAGTACTAGAGGAGAAGGATGAGCCTCCTGAATGGAGAGAGAGACCCATTCTCCTAACAATCGATGCCGATAGAAGAGGACTGAAGAATACTCGTCAATGTCTGTTGCTTTGGGAAGGAGTCAAATCCAGACTGGAGCTGCTGCTGCCTGGAGGATTTGGGGCGCCCCCTGGTGGGGGGGTGCCTGACTCTGGACTATCGGAGGGGGGGGGGGGGGTTTGGTGGGATGAGAGACCCGGCGCCGTACTGATCTGGGCTTGTGCTCTATGGGACGATCGGTGGTTCTTTTGGTACCTTGCAATGCTGAGAGTACTTTGAAGAAGTCAGTGATCCTCTGGGTGGTGGCCGAAGTAGACGGCAGCTGGAGAAGAATCGAACGGTACCTGAAAGTCTCCTGGAGGTAAAGGGCCAGACATCTCTGATCTAGATATCTAAGGAAGCTGGTTAGGTTCTGGGGGCCTCTGAAAAGACAGTAAAAGCCCCCGCGGATCTCATAATAGACTGGACATCTGAAGATGAAGTGTGTCTCGGTTTCGACCTCCTGAAGGTGGCAAAGCTGATCCGCAAATATGGTGATCTGTTTCAATCCGGAGCCTGTGCGACCCAACTCTAAGCTGCCCCAGAGGGATCCTAAGGGCATGCATCCAATGTTGGAGGGTGTAAGAGGGTCGAGTGATGAGTCCATCTCTGATCTCCATGAAGTGCTCAGCGTAAAAGGCCATTTTTGGGCACAGACCGCCTGGGGGATTAATCCATGTGGTTTGGATGCACCGCCTGTAGATGTCCTCCCTGATAATTTTGTTAAGATCCTGCTGGTTTGGGAGAAGGTGCCCCGGGGCATTTAGTGAATACTGAAAGTGGGGGAGATGATCAATCCGGATACTGATAAGACCGAGGAGCTCTGTTGCCCTTGCAAACCAGCATTTGGTGCGGCCGGTCTGGTTATGAGCAATGTTCTCCGAGGAGCAATACGCTAGGTAAGGGTATCTGTTTCTTCCCTCTCTCGTGTCTGCCAGGGCATGGATCCGATGAAGGTAAGAGACTACCCTGAAGATTGCCTCCAGGCGGAAGGGCCTAGCTCCAAACTTTGCTAGGATGATGTTATGCGAGATTTTCTGCTTGCACCGGATGAAGCGGCGTAGGGGAAGTGTTTGGACTCTCTCCACTGAGGCCCAATCCGAATCCAGTAGCGAGGGACCCCAGACCTCCGAACCATAGAGCACGGTGGGGCGGATCAAGGCGTTTGTGATGTTCATTTTGGATGGGATGTCCTGGAAGTGATGGTGGAAGCACTGTCTCTCTAGAAGGGCCAGGGAGCCATAACCTTTGTTTATCTTGGGTTGGAGGGCCGGTCGAAGGCTGAAGCGGGGACTTGAGAACTGCACCCCCAAGTAGATGTAGCTGTTGACGACCTCGATTTCTTCCCCCTTGAAAAGGAAGGGGAAATTTAGGGACTTCTTCTTCACCCCATTGAAGATTACCACTTTGGTTTTGCTCAAATTCACCGTCAAGTGACGAAGGTCACAGAAAGCTGCGAGGGCGTCAAGCTGTCTCTGCAGCCCTTCTGGGGAGGAGGCCATTAGAAAAATATCATCCGTGAAAAGTAGAATGGAGATCAGGACCTGGTGAAGTAGGCACCCATTGGACTCCTGGATATGCTCTCGGAGGAAAGACTCCAGCTCATCAATGTAAATCCCGAAAATCTTGGAGGGACCTTAGGAGGAGGAAGTTGTGCTTTACGTGCCAAGAACCCTAGGCACCTACGCACAAGTGCACCAAGGGCAAGGTCCACTACATTGAGGTGTATTCGGATAGTGATTCGAATGAGGAGTTTGAAGTTCGAGCTGATCCGAGAGATGAGGGAGGATCATCATCAGGGGGAGCACCACCACCACCCCTACCACCTAGAGGGGGACTGTTTTCCCCATCAGGGGGAGTTCTTGCTTCTCTTCTGGGAGTTCCAAAGAATTTGACAATCAGGATTAAGGGGACGGTTCAGGGGCAACGAGTTTCAGTTTGGGTAGACAGTGGGGCCACCCACAACTTTATTGATTCCCAGATGGTGGAGCGTAGGGGCATCCACATAGACACTTGAGGGGTTCTTGTTGGTGCCAGGAGACCGAACCATGTAGTGCACGGAGTACGCTCCTAGGTTGACTGTGGTGATGGGGAACTACTCGGTTATTGATCACTTTTTTTTAGTGTCCCAGAGACCAACGTGGTGTTGGGTGTCTAGTGGTTATACTCATTGGGGAGGGTCACCACTGATTGGCAAAAGTTAGAGATGGAGTTTATGGGGCCAGATGGGAAGCTAGTATTTTTTAAGGGGATGCGCTCTTACCCACCTCAAACAGTTTCAACATATCGGATGGAGGTAGATCTACGACATGGGGACATAGAGTGAGCGGTCGAGCTGAGGATTTCGGAGACCGGGGCCCAACCACGGCCAATGCACATACAATGCCCTATTGGAGAGGCATCGAGGGTTTTTTTGGGATATCCCTTCAGGCAGGCCACCAAGCCGAGGGTTCGAACACACTATCGAGTTGGAGGAGGGAGTGCATGAAGTTATCACGACCCTGTATAGGCATCCCAAAGCCTATCGAGATGATATTGAGAGGGCCATTTAGGCGTTGCTAAGATTGGAGCACATTAGGCCCAGTTCGAGTCCCTTCGCTTTTTCGTGGTGTTGGTGAAGAAGGATGGGACACTCCACATGTACATTGAAGAATAGGTACCCTATTTTGCGCATTGATGAGTTTATGGACGAGCTTAGAGTTGTGAATTACTTCTCTAAGATAGATCTTTACTAGGGGTACCACCAGATCTAGGTGAGGGAGCAGGACATCCCCAAGATTGCCTTTCGTTGCCACTACGGACATTTTTAGTTCTTGGTGATGCCCTTCGGGCTAACAAACGCTCTGGCTACTTTCAGTCTTGTATGAACCACATATTTCTTGGGTAGTTGCGACACTTTGTCCTTGTCTTCTTTGACGACATACCCATCTATAGCCGGACATGGGAGGAGCACCTTCAACATTTGGAAGTTGTACTTCTCATACTAGAGGAGCAACAATTGTATGCGAATATGTCCAAATGTGAGTTTGGATTGACATAGATGTTGTACCTTGGGCATGTGATTGGCCTAGAGGACGGAGTGAAGGTACACTAGGAGAAGATCAGTGCCATTTTGGATTGGCCAACACCCAGTAATGTGACTGAGCTAAGGGGGTTCTTCAGAATTTGTATGTACTACAGGAGATTCGTGAGAGGATTCTCAAAGCTTGTAGCACACCTCACAGACTTGAGCAAGAAGTGGGCTTTTGAGTCGACACAGGTAACACATGAGGCATTTGAGTGCCGCAAGGTCATGAGAAGTTGCTCTGTTTTTTCTTTTCCTGATTTCACTCGACTATTTGTATTGGAGTGTGATGCTTTATGTGAGGGAGTTGGTGCCATGTTGATGCAGGGAGGCCAACCCATAGCCTTTGAGAGTAGAAAGTTGCTACCCCATGAGCGACTTCATTTATGACAATGAGATGTTGGCCGTGTTGCAAGACTTGGCAAAATTTAGACAATACTTAGTGGGGAACCGGTTCAAGGTGAAGATTGATCACAAGACTCATCGATTCTTCCTGGAGCAACATACATTGTAGGCGAGGCAAAATAAGTGGGTGAGTAAGCTCCAGGCTTACGAATTTGAGATCGAGTACGTAAAGGGAAAGCACAACATAGTGGTAGATGCACTTTCCCGGAGGCCCGCAATACTCTCTCTGATGGACGTTGCACATGATTGGAAGGCCCAACTCTTGGTTGAGTATTCCAAGGAAAAACATGCCTGTGAGATACTAGACGACACACATGTGGATGATAGATTCCGGGTGATGGATGATGTGATCTACTACAAAGACCGAATATACTTAGTGTCGGGATCCCAAGTCAGAGAGAAGGTTATGAAGGCAACTCACGACTCCCCTCTTGCAGGACATCCAAGTTTTCTTAAGACTTACTGTACCATCCGTGAGTGTTTCTCTTGGCATGGGCTCAAGGGGGACGAGCTGAGGCACGTACAAGAGTGCATAACCTATCATAGGAACAAGTTGGAGTTGTCACACCTGATCAGACTATTATAGTCTCTTCCCATTCCAAAGAGCAAGTGGGAGAGTGTGTCCATGGACTTCATCACGGGACTTCCGATGATACAGGGAAGAGATTGTATCTACGTGGTGGTAGATCACTTGACTAAATTTTCCCATTTCTTTGCGATCCCATCGGGATATTCAACCTCACAGGTGGTCGAGTTTTTCTTTCGGGAGGTGTTTCGATTACATGGGCTCCCAAAGAACATAGTCAGTGACAGGGACAATAGATTCATGGGGGCCTTCTAGTAGGAGTTGTTCCGGCTTGTGGGAACCAAGCTTATACCCAACACCAACTATCACGCACAAACAGATGGGAAGACTGAGATAGTGAACAAATGGCTGGAGGGTTACCTGCACAATTATGGCATAGGACAACAGAGGGCGTGCATGAAGTGGCTACACCTGGGAGAGTTCTACTACAAGCCTACAACACTACTTACCACATGTCGATTGGTATGTCTCCCTTTTGAACACTTTATGGTTATGATGCACTTTCTTTTTCTGACATGATATTTGGAGATAGCAGGGCCTCAGGGCAAAGGATTGGGTCCAAGAGAGCCAGGATATTCTCAAGGTTCTTAAGGATAACTTGCAGGTAGCACAAAATCAACAAAAGATGTACGTCGATAAGCATAGGGTGGAGAGACAGTTCGAGGTAGGGGACATGGTCTACCTACATTTGTAGCCTTACCGACAATCTTCACTCAAGCAGAAAGGGGCGAAGAAGCTTAAGCAACAGTTCTATGTGCCATACAGGGTGACCGTGAGAGTTGGAGAGGCAGCTTACGAGCTGGTGTTACCCCCGAAGAGCAGAGTTCACAACATATTTCATGTCTCTTTCCTGAAAAAGGCATTGGGGAAGCAGGTTACGACATTCAATGAGTTGCCTCTGTTGTATGAAAAGGGACACTTGATATTGACACCCGAGACCATATTGGAGACCAGGGAGATGAAGCTAAGAAACATGGTCATCTGGGAGCACTTGGTCAAGTGGAAATACTTGCCAGTAGAGGATGCCATGTGGGAAAATGAGCAGAGTTTGTAGTGCCCAATTTTACAGTTGCTTGGGGATAAGCAACATTTGGGAGGGGAGAACTGTAATGTCCCTTTCTAAATAATTTTGTCAATAGCACTACAAATTTTCCATTTTGTTAATTTTGGGGGCCTAAGATAATTTTGGAGAGGAAAAGGACAAGGGGGTCGAAATGTTTGCCTTAGTGGAATGTGGGGGACCACTTCCCCAACTAATATGCAATCGTTGAGGAGAGAGAAATCATATGGCCAAGGGAAGAGGTTTGAATTGCCTAGTGAGGGGGCCCACATGGAGGAAATGAACAAAAAATTATAAATATGAGAGAGGAAGCAACATTTGAGGCCTTTTGATAATTTATCAATTGAAGTGTTGCTCTAATTGTTTAGCAGAGTTACATAGTGTTGTTCAACACAAGAGTTTCCCAAGGAGGAAGCTCAACCTTTCTTTGGTGGACTCTGGGTACCACCCTAGGAAGGATTCTTCATCAGTTTCAGGAGTTGGAGAGAGGGTCACGCATGTGGTACGGTTTCTGGGGCAACTGAGACGCAGTTTAGGAGGAACAACTGGAGTTGTGAGCTGTAGCATTTTCGAAGTAATTTTTGGCCAATTCTAGGAAAAAGGAGCAAGATTTGCAAGGGTAGAATTTGACATAAAACATCAAACTGATTTTTCGGAGGAGAGACTATGTCATCCTACCCAAAAATTGCACAATCATTATGGAGGCGTAATTTCAGGGTGGCTTCTGAAGGGATTTTGAGAGATGGGTTTCTTGGGGTTGGTTTGGGGTGTAATTGAGAATAATTTTCCAGCAATTTTGGGACAGTCATTCCAGCATCAGTCACAATTTTAGTTTTTCTGCACTTAGAGGAGGGTCAAGGAATTTGGGGCCATTTTTGGAGCATCAAAACCAGGGCAAACCCTTTCTAGGTTTTTCTGGGTTTTTAACCAGGATTCCATGACTAATTTATTAGAATTTTCTAAGTAGTTAGGAGGGGTCAAATCAGGGTATCAACACAACCAACAATGCAAAAATCACAAAGCCAATGCAACCTTCTAGTGGGAAAATTCCGGTAGCAGTTTGGCATTGATAAAGCATCCACTTGAGGCTTGTAGCTTGCCTTGTGTAAGCCATGGTGCACATTTCCTATTTTATATTGTACTCTAGCAAGATCTTATAATAAAATATTCCCATTTTGGTGTGTTTGGAGCATTTCTGTTTTCTGGGCGTTTGCTGAAAAATATTTGTGTTGGGTTTATTGCATGATATTGTTATCACTGTTATTTTTCCATTAGGAATATTACACCTTGAGAGGCTTGATCAACATATCAAGTCAGATTTGAAACAAAAGTAAAGTAATCCTTGTAGATCAAAGGACATTCTTTAAAGCACACATGAAGAGCCTATGAGACACCTTCATCAAATGATAAAATGATAACACACTTTGAGCATCTTTTGAGTTGACAATAGAGTGCATTCATGATGACATTAATTGAGCATTCTTCAAGCCTTTGTTGAAACAACAATCACTCTTGAAGCATAGTTGAAGACCAACACTTGAAGAGTTGTTTTGTTGAAGCAATCACCCTTGGAGTATAGTTGAAGACCAACACTTAAAGACTTGTTTTGTTGGAGCATTGGAGCACAGTTGAAGATCAACACTTGAAGACATGTTTTGTTGGTGCAACCATAAAAGTTTTGCTGAAGCATACATGAAGTTTTTGTAGAGATAGATTTGAGAGCACTTTGCAGACCTATCTTGGATAATTTTTTTAGAAGTATTTAAAGTTTTTGATGGAGGCTTGAAGCAATATTGAAGTCACCTTAAGGGATTGAAGCAAACTGAAAGGGTTGGATCCCTAGATGATTGGAGTTGTCATACAAGGTTGGAGCTTGGATTTGTAGTTGAATATTAGAGTTGTCATTTAGGGTTGAAGCCTTGAAGGAGTTAAAGACTTTGTTGTACAAGTTGGAGCTTGGGTTTTTAGAGTCCTCAAATTCATTAATAAAATTATTTTCTTGTTGCACATCTTGCGTTTTTGTTTAACTGATGATTTTAACTGGCATAATATAACAATTGTAAAGAAATATTGATTCAACCCCCATCTCAATATTTCCAACACTAGCACACCTTACATTTTTTTCACCTTGCAATATTTTTATTGACATGCTAGAAGGAACTTTCACAATGCAATGTTATTGGTGGTAATCTGGTTGTTTATGATAGAAGGAAATCTAACATGTGTTAGAGTTCCTTCACCTTGGAATGTTCTTATTAGCAATGTGCTTGTGTTTGTGTAAAAACGGAATATAACATGCATTAGATTTCTTTTGGCATGCAATGTTGTTGTTGGTAGTATGCTTGTATTTGTGCTACATGTAAAGCTAACACTCGTTAAATTATTTCACCTTGCAATGTTGTTATTGGAAATATGCTTGTGTTTGGGCTACAAACTATGCTAGATTTATTTTTCTCTACAATATTGTTGTTGTCTTTTTGGTTGTTTATGATAGAAGGAAATCTAGCACGTGTTAGATTTCCTTCACGTTGGAAATGTGCTTGTGTTTAGGATAGAAGTTGTGCTAGATTTCTTTTGCTCCACAATATTGTTGTTGTCAATTTGGTTGTTTATTATAGAAGGAAATCTAGCACGCGTTAGATTTCCTTCACCTTGGCAATGTGCTTGTGTTTGTGTTAGAAGGAAATATAATATGCGCTAGGTTTCTTTTGGCATGAAATGTTGTTGTTGGTAGTATGCTTGTATTTGTGCTACATGTAAAGCTAACATGCATTAAATTTCTTTTACCTTGCAATGTTGTTATTGGAAATGTGTTTGTGTTTGTGATAGAAGTTGTTCTATATATCTTTTTCCATGCAATGTTGTTAGCAATATGCTTTTATTTATGCTGGAAGCAAATCTAACACGCTAGATTTCTTTCACCCTACAATGTTGTTGTGTGCTTGTGTTTGTGCTATGCGTAAATCTAACACACACTAGAATTATTTTGCTCTGCAATATTGTTGTGAGTCTATTTGGTTGTTTATGATAGAAGGAAATCTAACACACGTTAGATTTCCTTATTGGAAATGTGCTTGTGTTTGGGCTAGAAGTTGTGCTAGATTTCTTTTGCTCTACAATATTGTTGTTGTCAATTTGGTTGTTTATTATAGAAGGAAATCTAGCACGTGTTAGATTTCCTTCACCTTGGCATTGTGCTTGCGTTTACATTAGAAGGAAATATAGCACGCACTAGGTTTCTTTTGGCATGAAATGTTGTTGTTGATAGTATGCTTGTATTTGTGCTACATGTAAAGCTAACATGCACTAAATTTATTTTACCTTGCGATGTTGTTATTGGAAATGTGCTTCTATTTGTGATAGAAGTTGTTCTAGATATCTTTTTCCATGCAATGTTGTCGTTGGCAATATGCTTTTGTTTATGCTGGAAGCAAATCTAACACGCTAGATTTCTTTCACCCTACAATGTTGTTCTGTGCTTGTGTTTGTGCTATGCATAAAGCTAGCACGTGTTAGCTTTTCTTCACCTTGCAATGTTATTATTGGCAACATGCTTCAATTTTGGCTTGAAAGAAATCTAGCATGCACTACATTTCTTTTTCATTGCAATGTGGTTGTTGACAATATGCTTTTGTTTTTGCTAGAAGTAAATCTACCATGTGCTAGATTTCTTTTATCTAGAAATATTGTAATGTGTTTGTGTTTGTGCTAGAAGGAAATCTAGCATACATTAGATATATTTCACCCTTCTATGAGTCTATTGACAATGTGGTTGTATATGCGTTAGAAGGAAATCTAGTGTGCACTAGATTTCTTTAGCATTGCAATGTTGTTGTTGGCAATTCAATTGTTTGTGCTAGAAGGAAATCTAGCATGCGTCATATTTCCTTCACCACAATGATGTTATTGGCAATGTGCTTGTGATTGTGCTAAAAGGAAATCTAACATGTGCTAGATTTCTTTTGCCCTAGAATGTTGTTGGTAATATGTTTGTGTTCATGCTATAACAAAATCTAGCATGCGTTAGATTCTTAACCCCTACAATGTTATGTGTTTGTGTTTGTGCTAGAAGGAAATTTACCACACACCAGATTTCTTTTGTCTTGCATAAGGTGTTTTTGAAAATATGCTTGTTTGTGCAAGAAGAAAATCTAATATGCGGTATGTTTATTTCACCCTACAATATTGTTATGTGCTTGTGTTTGCGAGAGAAGGAAATCTAGCATGTGTTAGATTTCATTCAACTTGTAATTTTGTTATTGGTGACATGTTTGTGTTTGAGATATAAGTACAAATAACATGTTAGATCTAATTCCCCTTGCAATATTGTTATTGGAAATATTCTTATGTTTGTGATAGAAGAAAATCTAGCATGATATAGATTACTTTTACCCTACAATATTGATGTTGCCAATATGTTTGTGTATGGTGGGAGGAATTCTCGCATGCACTAAATTTATTTTGCAATGAAATATTGGTGTTAGCAACGTGCTTCTGTTTGTACTAGAATAAAATCTAGTATGCAATAGATTTGTTTCACAATGCAATATTGTTGTTGGCAATGTGCTTGCATTTGTGCCAGAATGAAATATAACCTCATTGGATTTCTTTTGCAATGCAATGTTGTTGGAAATATACTTGTGTTTGTGCTAGAAGGAATTCTATCATGCATTGGATTTCATTTGCCCTACAATGTTATTGTTGGCAATGTGCTAGAAGTAAATCAAGCATAGATTAGATATCTTCCACCCCGCAATGTTGTTTCTGCAATGTGATTGTGTTTGTGCTAGAAGAAACTCTAGAATGTGTAATATTTCTTTTACTTTGCAATGTTTTTGTGAGTAACATGCTTCTATTTATGCTAGAAGGAGATTTAGCATGTGGTCGATTTAGAAATGTGCTTGTGTTTGTGCTAGAAGGAAATCTAGCATGTGCTAGATTTATTTGACCATGTAACGTTGCTTCTAGCAATATACTTATGTTTCTAGTAGAAGGAATGATATTGATTGTTAGCTTTCATTTGAGGTGCATTGGTGTTGTTCGAAATGGGCTTCTACTTGTGATAGAATGAAAGCTAGCACACATTATATTTCCTTCATAATGTAATGTTGTTATTAGAAATATGTTTGTTGTTATGCTAGAAGGAAGGTTATAATGTGTTAAATTTCCTTCATCTTGCAATGTTATTGTTGAAAATGTGTTTGTGTTTGTGATAGAAGTAAATTTTGCATCCGTTAGATTTTTTTTGCAATGCAACATTATTGTTGGAAATGTGCTTGTATTTGTGTTAGAAGGAATTATAGAATGCACTAGATTTCTTTGTTCTTGTTCCAAAAGGAAAACTATCAAGATTTCATCCTCACCAAGGTTAGTGCTCTGATATTGTTCTTCGCAGTGCATTTGTGATTATGCCTAGTGATTACTAGCTTTCTTCTAGACACCACTACACTTATGCAACCAATGCTCTAGGGGTGACATTGTCTCAATAATCACAATGGTTAGAGTTATAGCTTTTGATGTGCCCTTTTATTGAATTTGGAACAATTTATGGAGATCAATGATAGTGAAAAATAATTGTAAATAGATATATGTTGTTGTTGGCACTACATTTGTGCTTGAGTTGGAAGGAAAGATAATGGTATAGCTTTCCTTTTGGCACAAACACAATAATCCAATCATAATTATTTGATCCATGGAGAATAATGTGATCTTTGTATAATTTTGAAGTTTATGAATAAATGTATTATGAGGTATACTATATTTTGCTTCCAATGCACATGTATGCAACTTCAAAGCATCAAGCACAATTTTTTAACATGTATTGTTTTTATCTCTATTTTGTTGTATAGTTATGAACTTCCAAAAACAATTTCACTAATGTTTGGATGCATAAGATAAGACTTCCTCATCAACATAAAAATGTAGGAAAACTCAAATCTACACTTTTCAAGGACCTAAAGTTAACATCCCTTTGTACCCATCCTAAATACTATGTCCTTAGATGTGTAAGGTAGGGAGTGCTAACATTGGAACTAAAGATTTGTAAAATGAAATCTCTTTATTTTTAGAATAAAAGTGAGAATTATCTAGTATTTATAGTACCAAAACTTTTATTTGGAAGAGAACCTGTATTTTGGCTTTTGATTATCAAGTTCAAACATCAAACATCCTCACTAAGTGAAATATAATTTCTCCTTTTCATGGGGCTTTTAAACATCTTATGTAGCACCAATCTTGGAATTTCTTAGCTTTTCCAAAGGACCATGTTTTGGTTCTTCAACTTCTACAAATTTCTTATGATCATTATTCATACACATGCATTAAGACTGCAAGTGTCATTTCTGAAGTTAAATAGGAACTTGGTAGTTTGATATGAGCTGATATTTGTCATTCAAAACTTTTAGTTGGAAGAAAACCTCTAGTTTGGCTTTTGATTATCAAGTTCAAACATCAAACATCCTCACTAAGTGAAAATATAATTTAACCTTTTCACGCGGCTTTTAGACATCTTATGTAGCATCAATCTTGGAGTTTATTAGATTTTCCATTGGACAATGTTTTGGTTCTTCAACTTCTACAAATTTCTTATGATCATTATTCATACACATTCATTAAGACACAAGTGTCATTTCTGAAGTTAAATAGGAACTTGGTGGCTTGATATGAGTTGATACTTGTCATTCTATGATACTATCTACATCTCTAATTGCATGGTCTTCATATAAGTTTTTTTGTGTAATTTGCATGTAAATTACTTTTTGGTAGTATGCACTAGATGGTGGGGAACAATGTTTCATTGCATACAATATGACTACCATACTATTTAAATTATTGCATCTATATTACTTTTTTGAAAGTTGTGTTTTTGTGAAAATATAAAATCACACTTTACATGGTTCAACATTTTAATTACAATTTATGATTTAATTGTTGTTATAGAATTGGTACAAGCTAGAATAGAAAATATAATTCTGGAAAAAGGGGACTATGTTGATCTCCTTATTAATGATCTAGTTGTTGGGCTAGGAAGGGTCGAATCTATAGAGTCTGGAACTTATTATGCTAAAGAAAGGGTCAATGCATGTTATGTTGCAATTTTGATAATTGATGTCACTCAACCAAATTTGATTGAGGAGGATGTTGATGAAGGGGACATATGTCCATGGAAGATCATGGATTTGAGGCACAACATAGGTAAATCAAAATATTGAAGCACATGTTCAAATGTTGTTGAGAGTATAATACTTTTTTTTTTGAGTAAATACTAACCTTATTTACATTCGTTTATAGGTGCAAATGTTGCTTCTACATTTTTCATTGGAGACAAGGTAGATCTTCTACAACATGGAGTGAAGGTGGGTGAGGGCTCCATATTCAATACAGAGCTTGGGCATAAAGTGCATGGAAACATGGTAAAGAAAGGATGCATAGTGGTTAAAATTGAGACATCTTATGTAGCATCAATCTTTGAATTTCTTAGATTTTCTAATGGACCATGTTTTGGTTCTTCAAATTCTACAAATTTCTTATGATCATTATTCATACACATGCATTAAGACGACAAGTGTCATTTCTGAAGTTACATAGGAACTTGGTGGTTTGATATGAGTTGATATTTGTCATTCTATGATACTATCTACATCTCTAATTGCATGGTCTTCATATACGTTTTTTGTGTAATTGACATGTAAAGTACTTTTTGGTAGTAGGAAATAGATGGTGGGGAATAATGTTTCATTACATACAATATGACTACCATACTATTTAAATTATTTCATCTATATTAATTTTTTGAAAGTTGTGTTTTTGCGAAAAGTATAAAATCACACTTTACATGGTTCAACCTTTTAATTACAATTTCTGATTTAATTGTTGTTACAGAATTGGTACAAGCTAGAATGGAAAATATAATTTTGGCAAAAGGGGACTATGTTGATCTCCTTATTAATGATCAAGTCGTTGGGCTAGGAATGGTCGAATCTATAGAGTCAAGAACTTTATTATGTAGGAGAAAGGGTTAATGCATGTTATGTTGCAATTTTAATAATTGATGTCACTCAACCACATTTGATTGAGGAGGATGTTGATGAAGGGGACATACATCCATGGATGATCATGTATTTGAGGCACAACATAGGTAAATCAAAATATTGAAGCATGTGTTCAAATATTATTGATAGTATAGTACTTTTTTTTGAGTAAATACTAACCTTATTTACATTCATTTATAGGTGCAAATGTTTCTTCTACATTTTCTATTGGAGACACGGTAGATCTTCTACAACATGGAGTGAAGGTGGATGAGGGTTCCATTTTCTATACAGAGCTTGGGAATAATGTGCATGGAAAGATGGTGAAGAAAGAATGCATAGTGGTTAAAATTGAGAAGGTGTTAAAACATGATGCTGCTCTACCACATACTGAACAAGATTTGACCATATATTAGGGGGTGCATTGGAATCTTATGAGATTTGGCTAGAATTAGATTTGCAACCTCACTATCATGATCATGCCATAAATATTCCCAAAGATAGGGTTATATTCATATGTACAAAGGTTTCTCTTACACATGAATGCATGGGAACAAGCATGTGCATTGCCAAAGGAATGCTAGTTAATGTCCGCGAGGATGACATTGTTGAAGGTGAAACACTAGGTGAAATGAAATTTGGCATTTTTTTGGAAGTGATAGATGGAAATTGTGAAATATGCAGTATTCAAGATAATTCTATACATTGTTTGGTTAGATGGCCAATAAATAAGTTGGTGGAAAGCAAAGGTGTGATATTAAGGGCTAAGGAAAAGTTCAAGGAGCCACCCAAGGAAATGGTGATATGGGATGTTATAGAGGACACAAATCCCTTAAACAAATGTGATGAGTATCTTTGTAATGAAAATGATAGAAACTCAATTGATATGCATGTAACAAGGCCATATAAAAGGATTAAACGAGCTATGGCTACAACAAAAATTGCAAAATGTCAAACAAAAATAGATGAAGAGAAAGAAATTCGACTTTTGGCCGCAGATGTATGTTGTAGAAAAGATTGTCTTCAACATGTGGATAGGAAGGCCATTGCAGGTGCTAGAAGGGGTATGAGACAAATATATAAAAATGCTATTAGGGAATTTGTCTTGAATTCACTCATGTCAAACATAGTCATGTCAAGGAGCTATGGCCATGGCCTAGCAACTATTGCTAGAAATGTAAAGGACAGGAGATTTAACGAGAATATTATTTGTAAGAAAGCATGGTATAATATACATAAGATTCCTCAAGAACATTCTGTAAGTGCCAACATTATTTCCAACCTGGACAGATCAAAGCTATTCATGGTAACACCAACACATGCAAAGCACAAGCACACATTGTGGCAGCCTTAGAAATATTGCACAAAATTGTAATGGATAATTCAGATTTTTCACCAAACCAAACACGTCAAGTTGAAGAAGATGGAACATTTGCTCCTTTAAGATTGCTTCCTTCGACTTACACACAAAATTCTTTGTTAAAAGATATCAATGAGGCTCTTCAAAAGCTCAACTATCCATCAATATCATAGTCGACAATGAGCAAGATCTGGAATAGTATGTTTCGAGATGTGGAATTTTCAAACAACACCAACTTCAGTAAATGCAGTGAATGTATTGTGTTGAAAGCACAGATGAAGCCATCAACTACAAAAGAGTTGGAAGAAAAGGCACGAGGTAGGTTGAACAAACATAACGAGATTGTTATGTGTGGAGGATATTGGTACTACGCCCATAGAATTATGTCAGAGAGGTTACCAAAGGAGTATTTGAGCATTATCCATGATAAAATGGATAAAACAAAGACTTCAATCCCAAGGCTATGTGTCAAATCAAAATCTATTGTAGGAAAAAAAATAGGTTTGTCATTGACAGGTATGCTAACACATGGGCATAAGACAAGAGGTTTTGGTAATTTCTCCCTACCATTTGTACATATGGGATCACAATTTACTATTACATCCCTTGCAAAGTGCTTAAGGGAGCTTGAAGACCCACAAATTGATATGTATGGCGATCTAATTTATGAGAGTGGAAGTTCAAGAAGCCCACTTACAAACACATTACTTGACACCTCTATTTACTCAAAATGTCAAGTGTACAAGGATGATTTTATATCTCATGGAATATCAAAGAGTCAAAATGTTGATTTTAAACCTCTTCCTCCACATTTTTTGTTACAATTGGACAATGCATCAAGTGATAATAAGAATCGCTATCTTTTCATGTTTATATTAAATGCACTTGGTGTCTTCATCACTATTGAGGTTGTATTCTTGCCTGTGGGGCACACCTATGAAGACATAGATGGAACCTACAGAAGAATGCCTTTCAACCTAAAAGGTAAAGTTACACATTCTTTACCAGAAATGATGGATACATATCACATAATTGAAGAAAATCAAGTGTTTCCACCTACACTTATTGACAAGGTTTATGACTTCAAAAGTTTCCTTAATGGATACATCAAGGAGGTAAAAAATGCACTAGTTGGACATCTTAATGTTCAATACTTCCAGTTTCTTGTACTCAATGATATTCTAGTACTAAGATACAAAGAATCCATTAGAGATATTGAGTGGTCAGAATCAATTGAGTTATGGAATATAGATGATGAAGGTCGACCTATAATTCCCATAGGAAACCCATCTTTCTTAGCTTCCAAAAAGAATGATGCATATTTAAAAGAACTAAAGGAATGGATAACATCATACATAAAAATGTGGAAAGACACTATCGGGAATGAGGATTCACCAATTTTTACAGAGGAATGGAAAAATAAAGTAGTGTATTGGGAAAGAGTTCTTGATACATTACATGGAATCTATGATGATCATAGAATAATAGATGGAAGTGATTCATCTTCTGAGGATTTCTGGCCCAAGACAAGGCACATTGTTGATGTTGATCGTACTGCACTCCATGTAATCTCAAGTATTATGGATGGAGATTTTGATAATGCAATAGAGGAACCAGTATATGTTGGACCCAAATGCAACAAGCCAAAGCCATCATTCAATCCAATGATTGATGTTGAGAAAGGAAAGATGCTGCTAGTTAGATCAGGAAATGAGGATGCGGGAGAGATGATTTGGATGGAAAAATCCATCTCAGATATCTTTAGGGATAATGAAAGTGAAAATCTTCATGTAAAGGTTGATTGGCAGAAGCCTATTTCAGGGAAATACAGTGGAAATTTTTTAGAGCAATATTGGATACCAAATCCTGATGACACAAAACTTGGCTCTATTCCAATTAATACCATAGTGTGGGCATGGATGCCAAAGAAAGAACATTGCAAGAAGACCAAGAAAAATAAAATGGTGTAGAAGTTGTTATTGACCTACTTGAGTGAATATTTAAGATTAGGTTTATATGATTCATGAATGTAAATTTTTTTTTTGAAGGATCTATTAATATACATTCAGACACACACTTTTCAATATTTGTTGTATATCAAATATTCTCTTCATATTATTTTTGGAGAAGTTTTATATTATTTATTATTTCAATGTAATCACGTGGTGATACAAATGACATGACATTGCCATAAAATATTTAAGTTTTCAAATATTTGTTTGACCAACATGACTTATCACCATATCAAATATGCATAATCAAATTCAATAATGCACTTAAAAACAACATCTTCTAAACTTGGTCTATTAAAACAATAGTGGAGTAGCTAATTAGTATTCTATTTAATATAAACCATTTAAACATTTAATGAAAAATGTTACACTTGTAATAATGTTTGAAGTGATTTTTCCTTAATATTCCTTATTATAATTGATATAAATAAAATTTGTTTGTTTTGTTGCACTCTAATTTATAAAAAAATGATTTTGATCATTGAACAACACAACTAGACTTATAAAATATTTCCTCTTATAGATTTTGAAGTGGTGCCAACATTGTACTAGTATAATAAATTTGTACTCAACATAGGAAAAGTAGTTAGTGCCAATTTAAAATGGTCAATAAAACACAATAATAATATATTGTTAAATAACTTTATACTAGGTAAGATTTTTTTTACAAAATCTATTATTCACGAGTCAAATTTAATACATAAATATAAATATTCATGATAATAGAAATAATGTAATGAATATAAGTTTTAGATGAATTCCAATATGTTCTTTTCAATTTAATATCTTGAAACACTCCAGGGATAAAAACTAAACATTTGTCATAAATAGTTTAGTCAATTCTCTCTCTTTCCTCTTGTATTTGAAAGTAATCAAATTGTATTAATTTGTTACTATTCTAAATCATGATTGATTTTGATAATTAAAATGATTAGTAATTGAGCCGAGAGGCTAGATTCATTATATAACTTAGTATGAGGGGATATTTAAGTTTGTCTATTCCGGGCCATTTTAAATTAAAAATAAAAAAATAAAAATGTTATAAATAGAAAAATAATATTGGCTATAATTAAAGAAAAAATGAATATGTTGTAAAGTAATTAGAAGTAAAAAAAATGTGTGAATTAGATGTTTAAATATTTTAATTTTCAAAAATATTTTAGCCAGAGATTCAAATAAACTATTTGAAGATCTATGTTAACTAATTAATGTCGATATCAACTTCATATATCTATATATATATATATATATATATATAATTTTTGTTTGGTCTTATATAATTTGATCCCTCTAGGCTCATGTTAAATCTGTATTTAAGATGTATCTATCCTGGTATATATTGGACACATTACTATGATAATTTGTCATCAAATAACTTTATACTTAATATATATCTTGCATATTAATATATTATTCATTAAGTATGTCTCAATTAACTTAGTTTTTAACACAAAAGTACAAATAATAAATAATAAATAAATTATAATACTATCATTTAACATTTAATTTGATCGTAAAAAAATATTTTCTCCTATCAACTCTAAAATGATTCAAACTTCCTACAATAGTATGTAATGATGATGGTGATAATGATGATTATCATCCACTAAGACCAAATATGGTATATAATAAGCTATAAATATATTACTCAAAATTATTTAGAATTTTATTGTTATGCTCAAAAAGCATTAAAATAAATGTTTCAAGATGATCATAATTTTTTTTAGTTAAAATATCAAGAAGGTTGGTAGCGCCACAAATATTTTGAAATTCAAATCCAATATGAGTATAAACTGGATGATCTAGGAGGGTTTTTCATCTTCAACCATATTACTAGTGTTGCAAAGGTGATAGACTTTTAAATTGTGCCAACCTTGTCTTAGTAATTATCGTAACTTAACACATACATGATGAATTTTGGTTACCAAGGCCCTATCGAGAAGGGTTTTAATATTTGAATTCAAGCTTTAGTGATCCATAGTAATTTATCAGGTATCTTTCAGTTGTCATCACATACATGATATTTACTATGCCATATTATAATTAAATGGGTTAATAATAGTAACATACACAACATTCTTTTCATAACGTTAATAATAGTAACATACACAACATTATTTTCATAAGATAACCTTAACAAGCTTAGCTTTTAGTACAAACCATAAAATCTCTTAAAAGAGATAATTTGAGGAATCCAAGATTAAGATGTGAAAGATTTGCTTTTGCAAGTTTTTATAAATTTATTTTATATAGTTTACCATGATAAATTTTTCACCAAAAATGATGAATATCTACATTAAAATTAGTAACTAAGTGATTTTATAATTCCACATTTTGAAAAAACTTAATCTAGTTAAAATTTCTAAATTCTGGATCGACGAAAAACTTCCAAATTTAATGAAATATGTGTTTTCGGCTCTGAAATCGATACACAAGAAACTAAAGTCCGTGCACTTATTACCAAATTCCAATCCGATGTCTAAAATGAAAGTTATGATGATTTTCCGTCGGACACTTTCTTGAGATGAAATTATGAAGCTTGCAAAAACCCTAACTTCTGTAGATGATATCTCTGAATATATCGTAAACCAAGATATGAAACTTTTACACGATGTTCCTCAATATTTCGGTTCAAATGGGTTTTTTTATTCAGCTTCTGAACATTCGTAGAAAACAAGTTATAGAAAAAATTCCAAGATGGCCTTTTTGTAGCAGCAAAACCCTAGAATCCAAAGCTCTGATACGAAATGCTATGAAACCAACTCATAAAATAGAAGAAAATATAGATCAATGACTTAGAAATCAGTATCTTCGAGGGGGAAACCTCCTTTACATTACATAAATTAATAATTCTTGGATGATACAAATGACAAAACCTCCTTTCTATATATAGGGGTCCAAGGGGTCACAATATAATCCTAGCCGACATAACAATAACAATGTAAGGGCGCAAGAATAATAATAGTGGGCTTCTATGGGGCACAATAATAACAATATGGGGACTACATGGGCACAACAATAAGAATAAGGAGGTTACACTAACCATAACAATAAGGGGATACGCTAGTATTACAGGGACCTAACATATTGTTAATAATGATGGAGTACATATGGACACAAACAAAATTGAAGGAATGAAGGATTGGCCACAACCCAAGGATCTTAAGAGTATATGATATTTTCTGGGTCTACTATAGAAAGTTCTACAATAAATATGGTAAGATTACAACTTCCCTCGTCACATTTCTTAAAAAATTCATTTCAATTGGAAATGAATTCATAGGTTAGGGCTTCCAATATTTGTAAACGGATATGTGTAAAACCCTAGTACTTACTCGTTGGTCACTTCTTTCATCAAGGGTAAAGAAACCAACATTGAGAGAAAATCTTGTTTGTAACAAGAAAGACTCACCTCAATTTCATACAGCTGGTAATCCTCTTTCAATATGTGGAAGATTATTCTATATGTATTTTAATGAATGCAATGGGTGAGTGTTAAATAACACACACACACATGAATCTAAAATTAGCAGAGTTTACAAGATGAAAATAGATTAAAAATGGACATGTCATCAAATAATACAAATAAATACTAAATGAAATATTTGTTCCATGGTGTGAAATCCGTTTATATATTATGAGGAAAACATTTGAAGAAAAGTGATAGAAAAAATGTTGGTTGATGGTTAGGATAATCAACAAACTAATTTCATTCTTTTAAATGTCTCACAACCAAAAATGACATGCTCTCCTAAAGATAACTCTATGAAAGAGTAAAAAAAAATACCATAAACTTTTTCCCACTAGGATTGGAGCTAGACTCTCAAGGATGAAATAATAAGAATTATATGGAAGAATGAGAGAAATTGTAGTCTAAGAGTCACTTTACAAATATATAAGACAATTTGTAAAGTGGGATGATTAAAGACTGGAAGAAAGAAATGGAATTACTTCAAAACAAAATAAATAATACCCATAAAATTGCATAAAGACACATAAGAATCCATTGATACATCACGAGGATATATATTCATAAATTCAAGATAACATTTGATAACTCTTTTAGTAAAATATTGATGTGACAAGTTTAATAATGTATGAGACTATTTGATAAATCCTAACTAGATTGTGTTCAATTTTTACAAGCTATAGATTTTAAGCCCCTAGACCTAAAATCTCATTAAACTTTTCAGAAGAATGGAGAAAACATAATCATACCTAGATTAATCTAGTTGTCTAACTTATATAGAATAACCTTCTCGAAAGAAATGTGAAAAGAAAAGATAAAAAAGGAAAATCAAGCTTGCTAATTCACAAAATTATTTGAGAGAAAAATATTTCATTAGACAAAACACAACATAGTAAAAACCCAACATTAAAAGCTCAAGAACCCAAAAAAAAAAAATCCCCTATCAATGTGTTTTACATCTCCGTTATAGTCTTTTGTTTATGTTCTTGGAATTCATTTACGATTAGGTTTTCCACCCATTTAAAAAAAAAAAAAAATCCTTTGGTGAATGTGAGATTAGACATTTATCATCCAAATTGAGAGACACTTTAGAAGTTCAAATATTCTTATGATTTTAGCCATCAAAACCACTCCCAATGTATTCTTCACTCTTTTATATTTATAACAAACTCTCATTTGTTGAAAATGGACCTAGGAAACTCAACTTATGACCTCTGGAATTTGATGACTCGACCACCATTGATCTACACAAAGTGACTCAACCACTACTGATTTGGTCACATGAATCTTGGCCTTTTGATTTATAAATGGGAAGGAATTTATAATGATTGATAAATAAATGAACTTATTTGAATATGAAATACAAAGAAAC
Organism: Pinus albicaulis; assembly: GCA_034641835.2. NCBI lineage: Eukaryota > Viridiplantae > Streptophyta > Pinopsida > Pinales > Pinaceae > Pinus > Pinus albicaulis. The sequence goes on from CM076581.1 coordinate 460,961,115, forward strand.
ATGAAACCTTCCTTCATTGCCGAATCATTTTGTTGACTCATTTCCTAGACATCAAATGACTAAGTAATAAAGAATTGGGTGTGAAGATGAAAGTTAAGTGCGGAAAGAAATAGGGCCGTGTAATTTCTAAGATCCTTTATTGTGTTTGAAAAGACTTTTGTAATATGCTTTTGCTGGTTCTCAAAGAATACCACACCTCCGTGTAACAATCAAAAGCGGAGACAGAGTCACCCCTGCCAATGGCAGGTGTCCAGTAGAAGTGGCCAAAATCGGGTATCCTTATCAGTCCCGAGGCAGAGCCTTCATTCAACTCTAAACACTTCATTCCATGACCTCCCACAATTCAATCTTCGACTGTGTGAAAGGTTGCACCATCGCCCTTCTCTAATTTTTAGAAGATTCTACTTGTTTCCCTTCACAATCAAATGATGCATGATATTTCTGTCTGCGCTATCGCCCAGTAGAAACACTAGAGAAGTTGGCGTGTGACTGAAGGGAAAGGGAGATCGTTTGTTTTCATCTATTATCCGCTCTGTTTGAGGAAGAGGAGATGTAGTGGCTTCTGCCATGGCACCCTTACACTTCTTCCTTCAGCGGGATTCGGGAAAAATGCTCCCGGATGAGTTTATTATAATCCATTGAAGTTTATGTGTGTGAAATTTTGCGTCTTTCCTCTTTATCTTTCCAACCGTGTTGATACCCCTGGATACATTCTTTGTAATTAAAACTCTATCAGTCATATCTAAAACGATCGTCGGTCAAATACTTAATGAGACTTTGTGCTAGGTAAGGTGAAAAGACATGCCCGAGGTTGTTTATCGTCTATTGGGGTTTTTCCAACTTCAACAGTGAGTCAATGAGTTTTTCGGTTTACGTAAACGAAACCACCGGCCACGTCAATGAGATTTAGGAATATAAAATCGAGATAAGTTTTGTTGTTGCGTTAGAAGCAATGCGAGCCAAAACATTATGTGAACTATCTCATGGTTACCAATGTTTGTCAAATTGGTAAAAACGATTTGAATATTCGCAAAACGGAAGATGGGAGATCAAATATCCATTCATATAGCGAGAAACATCAAAAGGGAAGATGGGAGATCAAAACTGATTTAATATGCGATTTTAAATCAGTAAATGGAGATCAAAACTGATTTAATTCTATTCGTAATATTTATTTTTATTAATTAATTTTTATTCTATTAATAAAAATTAATTAATTAATATTTATTATAAGTAAATGGAAGTTAATTATAATATATAAAAATTCAATTCTAGCTTATTTATATAATATAAAGTTAAAAAAAATAATAATAATAAAAAAAAATCATTAGGATTTAATTAATAAGTAATTTGAAATTAAAATTTATTAGGGTTTAATTAATTAAAATTTATTGACTTTATTAATACTTAGTTAAGTAATTAGATTTTTAGAAGTAGATCCCTTAAATTATTAATTTAATTACACTATCTTAGGTAAATCATCATTAGCCTCACTATTTATACCTTGACCCGCTACGACCTTCTTTCATTCTTCATTCACTTATTGTTCTGAGATGGCTCTTTGTTGGGATTTGAAACGTCTACCATTGTTTTATGAGACTGTGGATAATCCGCTTTTTGAAAATAGTATTATTTGAATTAGAATTAAAATTCAAATAGATAAGATAGAATAAGGAAATAATTTGTTTGAATTTTTTTTTTCAAAAAAATCTTTAATATAGTTAAAAATATTTACTCAAAATTTACTTGTAATCTAAATAACCTTGCTTCCATTTCCTATGAAAGTTGAAAGAAATATAAGAAGAAATCCATTAATGTATAAGGAAAATTGCATATTAAATTAGTTTTGATCTCCCATCTTCCCTTATAGGAGTTTTTGTACTAACACGACCCTAAACCTAATTACTAATAAGGAAGAGAAGCAAACCTGCAAAATTATACCTGGGATGAGGACGAACCTACAAAGCAAATTTGTCTAATAAGAGGTTGCCAACTATTACTAATCTTGTATCCTTCGTCCCTGTTAATGTTATGCGGGTGTTTTAACAACCTATATGAGCCATCGCTCATTCATTGCAAAGATCCATGTAACTATTAACAACCTATATGAGTCATCACCCATTCGTTGTGAAGATCCATGCCCAAGTTCAACGACCCTTTGGGTGCTTTAAGATCATACTTTTCTCCCAATATCTCCATGGTGACATATTTTGCAACAATTGATCAGAGCAAAGGAGACCCAACAGAAGAAACATACACACCAACCCCACCACGTTCTCAACCCTAAACTTGTAGATTAATCCAATACTCAACTGGATACTCATATTGACCACCAGCGTAATGACGAAGATGAAGAGAGCTAGCATGTTTGAAACGACCTGTTTATTATTCAACCCTTCCAATTATGGCATGAAGAAGCACATGCTGATGAATATGAAAACAGTGTCACTGAGTTTTGCTAACTCAAAGAGGTAATTTGACTTGATGTGACAAGAAGTAAACAAATTTGCAAGTGTACCTAATTAACAAGCTATAAATGAGGTATGATTTGAATTTATTTCAATTCCTTTTGAGTCTAATGGAAATTATGTGCTTGGTACATGAAAGCATGGAAAGTGCCCGGTTGGGTGGTTGGATCTCGCTGCAAGAGAATTAGCAGCAACAACAAAAGGAATTGGAACATGGAACAGTGTGTTGGTAAAGCATTCAGGAGCAAGGCCATTATTAGACACTACTACCCAATAGTTTCCATTGATTTCCATGAGCATGTTATGATCGATATGATGGTTTTGAGGCAAGGACGTCCTTGGTTTTTTGACCTTCTCATCCAAGGAAACCTTGCCAAGGGATGGATCGCCCAAGGAACTATGCAGTAGAGAAGGAGGTGCCGGGGAACTTGGAAGGTGAGTGACTTCACAAAAGGAGGTGAACGAATTTCTTGAGGGACTGGGAAGCAGAGAAGGGAAGTGATGAGGCTCATCAATAGGTATATTATAAGGGTCATGAGGTCATCCTCCATCTTATTAAACTATCTCTTTCTCACATTTATTTACTTTTTTAGTTATATTATGCTTAGTGAGAAGGGTAACAAATATTTGTCATATCATGTAGCCTAATGTGGTTTAATTGTAGGGTATGGAACATTTTTGAGATATTTTCCATGAAGGGGCTCGAAGTAGACAAAAAGGAGAGAATCTATGAGGTTTTCCACCTTATTAACTCCCGCAATCAACCCAAGATCACAACTCTCTCTCTCTCTCATCAACCTGAGGTCATTGGTAGCCAAGCCACTATGAGTGCAAGTGGAGTAATGAGAAACAAGATTCACCATCCTCAAGTTGAAGGAGAAAAACATTCATATCTTCTAGGGAGTTGCTCGCAGCTACCCTCTTGTATAAATACAAAAAAGGAAGATATCATTAGGTTTTTTTCACCTAGGCAGATATTGAGCTCAAGAACTTGGCAATATTATTGTGACTGTTGTCTGATGTATTAGACCTTTTATTTTATGATAATGAGACACTTCTTATTGAGTTAGCACTGAGTTAGTTCCAAATGGTTGAGGCTCTTGGGTTTGGTCCAAAACCAATGGCTTAGGTTCCTCTTTTGTACTTGTATTTATTTCAGTTTCAAGTATTCATTAGTTTCTTTCATTTCAGTAGGAAATAATCCATAAAAACCTGTGGTTGTAGCCTCTACTTCACCTCTCTTGTGGGAGTGTGGAAGGATTCAAAATCACAATCCAAAATAATTATGTTTATGATTTATTGGAAAAATATTTGTGTTATCTAACTTGTTTTGCATGTGATTGTTGTAGTTTAGAAGTTGATTTTTTTATTAGATCAGAGGCTTGGCATAAATTAGCTAACATTTAAATTCAACTCATCTTTTCCACTACAACTTGTCTCATTTTGTTAGTGATAAATGGATGTATGCATGTGATGACTGCAGGGCTGTGTGGATATGCAGGAAAGGGAACCTTCACCACTTCCATCTTAAAATCCTTCACCTTCTCTTTTTAACCCTAAATTCTGTCCCAAAAATTCTATTTCATAAAATCATCTTTCTAGGATAATCGAGAGCATTCCTCCTAGTGAAAAACATGCATTTGAGAGGCTTTGAGCTTGGCGAGGGATATAGGCCATCCTTCATACATTTACATCGGACTCCATCCACCTTTCCATACCTTTAAACCATCATTTTCACCTTCCAAACCCTCTTGACAACCCTCCTGTGCATTACGGGCCCTCATGTAGCAATGCAGGGTTCCTATAGTAGCCACCTGTAGCACACCTGTACGTAGGACCACTCTCCTTCAGCAGTTTTGATCCCCACTACATATTTGACTCAGTATAGAGACCCCCTAGTTGTGATTCCATGATCAAGGGAAGCTCCTAGGCCACTCCAAACCTTCCTTTTCTTCACTACAAAAACATTATAGTGTTAGTTTCCTTATCACAGATTTGTTACAAGTAGAATGTTGATTTACATGCAAGTGTGAGCTAGGTAGATATGAAACTCTGAATTACAGTTTGACACGTTATGCAAGAGCGATTAGCTTCTTTTTTGCAAATATATTAGGTAGATTGATGAATGATGCAAGATAACATAACTTCCTTTTTGCAAGTAGTTTACCTCTTGTCTTTCCATGAATTGATTCAATAACATTTACAAGTTGACATCAATGGAATTTTCCTTTTCATAGTTAGAGGTAGCTTCCATTTGTATCTTCATTAGAAAGCTTTCATTCTAATTCAATAAAAGGAATGGTCTTGGAGCACTTTTGATCAAATTTCCTAGTTGAGGGTGGTATGAGTAGAATCCCATCTATTGTTCATTTAGCACTTTCACCTCTAATTTTGTATGAACCTCTAGTTTCCTTATCACAGATTTGTTACAAGTATAATGTTGATTTACATGCAAGTGTGAGCTAGGTAGATGGTATATGAAACTCTGAATTACAATTTGACACGTTATGCAAGAGTGATTAGCTTCTTTTTTGCAAATATATTAGGTAGATTGATGAATGATGCAAGATAACATAACTTCCTTTCTGCAAGTAGTTTACCACTTGTCTTTTCATGAATTGATTCAATAGCCTTTACAAGTTGACGTCAATGGAATTTTCCTTTTCATAGTTAGAGATAGCTTCCATTTGTATCTTCATTAGAAAGTTTTCATTCTAATTTAGTAAGAGGAATGGTCTTGGAGCACTTTTGATCAAATTTCCTAGTTGAGGGTGGCATGAGTAGAATCCCATCTATTGTTCATTTAGCACTTTCACCTCTAATTTTGTATGAACCTCTAGTTGATAAATAGAATTGAGTAGCCCTTGGGAGTTGCAACACTCTTGGTGCAATACCAAGTCTCACCACTTTTTGGCATCATTGCCGGGGAACATGTTGGAGGATTTCAAGAGTGAAATGTTTCATACCTTTCCATTGCAAATGGATACCATGAAAATCAAGAGGAAACATGAGCAAGAAGAGAGATCCCTAGCTATTTTTTTCCCTAGATGCACTAGGAGACACCCTAAGAATGAATTCCCAATGAATGTCATAGAATTATGCTTAGTCCATGATTAAAACCATGTAAGAGGCAAATTCCCTTCTTTAAAAAACCTAAAAGATGTATAAAAAGGGGTAGAACATGGGCCAGAGAAAATCTGCTTCATCAATCAAAGGAGGCCTCAAGGACCTCATCCATGCCAACAGGGAATACATGTGCACCTTATTATTATTACAATTCAAATCAGAATGTAGCTTTGCAGCCTTGGTACTCTTCCACTCACCCATCATGGCCCACACCTCCTTCTTGTCCTTATGCTCCTCCATATCCTCCTAAACATATCAACCATGATTTTCAATCATATCCTTCACAACCTCCTCAATGGATCAACCCATCACAAGGGTGGAAGCTCAACTCAAGCAACTTCCTACTTTACTGCCTCCACCCGGACCTTAAACACAAGTCACTCATCCTGCTCCACCTAAGGAACCTCAGATGCCAGCTCAATCCAATCTAAACCCGAATAAGAAATAGGTGCAACGGTCTACGATGGAGATACATGTTATCCTGCCTATGTTGTAGAGATCGGAGAGATCAACCTTCGGTTTGGAAGAGTACTTCTAGATAACCATCCACCTTCTCCACATGAATAGCTTGAAGAGGAAAAGGAAGAGAGTGCCCCTCAAGTAAATCCACCTCCTTTTCTAGAAATATTGATTCACCCTAGCCAACACACCCCATAAGAGATTGAAATTATAGGAGAATTGAAAATTTTTATTGTTAAGATACAACTTCTCTAGGATATTAAGGATTTACCCACATATAATAAGCTTATCAAGGATAAATTTTTCAAAAAAATAGGATAAAGAGGAGAGACACCCCCACCATCAATGTTGTTGGATGATTATCTGATTTGATGCGGGGGAGAGTGATTTTTCGAAAATACCTAGACCTCAGAAGCCCAGTAGTGGATGTGTAGATTGATGGTATCATTGTCCCTCATAACCTGATTGATATTGGGGTTGCCATCAATGTGATGACCAAAGAAACTCTACTAAAGCTAAATATCTGAGGGGATTTGAGGAAAACCACCACAGTGCTGCGACTTGCAGATAGATCCACAGTAGATCTCGAGGGAATTTTTGAGGATGTCATGGTCTCTATTGAATCTTGGGAGTATCCTACTGAATTCCTAGTTCTCCAGCCCAAAACCAAGTTTAATGGATACCCTTTTATCCTTGGAATACCTTGTTTGGCCATTGTTGATGCTTACATTAGTTTTAGGGTTGGGAACATGACCATAAAAAATGGACCCTTACCAAAGCAACTGATATTATATCCTACTTCTCAGCCTTCTATTGAACATGATATACCTTTGTGGCTAGAGGATGAGGAAGAAGATGAAGTGTCTCATGCAACACCATACCCAATATGTACCTTATATGTTGTTATAGGAGGAAGGAAACCTGATGAAGATGACCTCATTGATCATATCCTTCAGATTTAACCCCCCAATACCATTCCAATTGTTGAACTTATGGGAGAATATGGAAGAAATCCTTGGACTAAGCTATGCTTAGTTGACTCAAGTCCTGAACATGTCAAAACTGTAGATTTTGACCCATCCAAAACCTTAAAGATAAATATCTCTCTCTCTCTCTCTCTCGTCCAAACAAGAATAACAAATGTGCAAGATGTTGAGAGAACACTTAGACGTTTTTACTTGGGACTATAAACAAATTAAAGGGGTGAATCCCTTGGGTTGTCCTCACTATATTTACATCAAATAAGGATACAAGCTTGCGTTCCAACCCTATAGGAGAATGAACCCAACCTTTAAGGACATAGTGAAGGAATAATTACAAAATATGTTGGATGTAGGGTTCATATACCCCATCTCAGATAGCGGATGGGTGTCACCTCTAGTCTTAGTCCTAAAGAAGAATTGAAAGTGGAGGATTTGTGTTGACTATAGATAACTGAACAAGGCCACAAAGAAAGACCATTTCCATTTTCCCTTCATTGACAAAGTTCTAGATGGTATTCTAGGGAAGAATTTCTTCTCTTTCCTGGATAGATTTAGTGGTTATAATCAGATCCAGATAAGCCTTGAAGACCAAGACAATACTACATTTACATGTGTTGTGAAGATAAATCCCCTTTGCAGACAGAGGTAATCTATCTAGCCCTAGAGTGGGTCTAGAAACTTAAGACACTATCTAATGCAAGCTTTCTCAGCTAATATCCAAAACAAGATGAGAAAGGGGAGGGACCTACCTCTTCTTGATGCTATGCTCAAATCCTTTGATGATTTCCTCGATCCATAGTCCCTCAGGCTCTCTCCTCACTACTAGTGGCGTACGATTACCTGTAGGAGATCAAGAGACAACAAAAAAAATCTAGTAAAAAACATACATTGAATATCGGCTATCTAACAAATCAATGAACATTTGACTATTTGTGAAAATGATTATAAAAATATAGAAAGAAAACACCAGATGTTTTATTAATAAATATCAAAGAGAGATCTTACAACCATGGCCTTGATGTTGGAGGCCTCCCTTGGTGATATCCAAGTCCTTCACCGAAGCTCTTAAAGCACTCCTTCTCCAGGATATCTTAGGCGTTATCACAATACAGGGATGCAAGGAAAATGAATGATCATACCAGCTCAACAATGACCAACCAGTAGTGGAAGGATGGGGATCAATTTATAGGAAGGGAGAAGAGGTTGGGAGCCCATGAAATAAGGAGGAAGGCATAATTTATAAGGTATAAACCCCCATTGATAAGATCAAAGCTCTAAAATCAAGTAGCTCAACCCTATCACCATCGAATAACAACTAGCTCGACACCTTGGAAATTCTAGAGGTCAAAGCTTCTCCTCCATGTGAGGAAATACAACCAGAAAGGGTTCAACTTATTTTTCCCAGAAAAAGGGCACTGACAGTGCTAGGCCAAAACAATCAACCTACCATCAACACAGGCAGGCCACTAGAGAAGAGAGCTGACCCAAAAAATTAGGGTTTTGACTAAGTTTCTCTAGTTATATTTCCTTGAGTTTTTAGAGGATGTATTTATGTATTTTGTCCAAGTGTAAATACTACACAGGATCTATCACAGGGAAATTTAGGATCAGGGAGGGGAAGTGAGTAGAGTGACAAATTAATGTGTAATATATTCCCCCTAAATAATGAAGGCATAACGGGGAGTGATGGGTGAAATGCTTTAAAAACCAAGGCAAAGAAATCATAATACCACCAGGAAACCTGCCAAATCAAACACAATACAATATATGAGATCTATGATGAATATGACTGACAAAAAATCTGCGGACTAGGAAGAAAATAACATATGAACCCATGGCATGGTCGCATCCATCCGTCTAAAGGAGATCATGGAAATGGATCCATGGTATGGTAACAACCATCTGCATAGACAAGATCATATGTACAATCATGAATAATCAATAATTCCACACAACCTAGATGATGACAAATATGATGCAGGGTCTTCATCGCTATCTCAATCTACCCAACATATGAATCTAGCCATGTGAATATATGATATGATGTCAACCATGGTAGAAACCACCTAATTATCGGTCAATGATGAAAAACGTTAATAGGCATGAGAGGAACCACTAATAATGACAATGGTCCTCAAGGTACAATAGCACAAAATACAAGTATGAATAAAGGTGTTGAGGTTGAATACTTGTAGAATCGTCCGATCTAAGGCCAATGAGGTGAACGTATCATTGAACATGAAGAAATGTCCATTGAGGCATGCAAGCTCCAAGGTACTGGAAAGGAGTTTCTAGACCATCTTCCCGGATAATGAGCTGAAGTCAATAGGAATTGATCTGTCGAAGGAGGGCCATAATGATTCCCACACCATCGACACAAAAAAAAGGATATCTTAAGGTAATATGAGTGATTCAAGACCGTTACAGAGAGGATAAAATAAGCAAAATATGTTTTCCCTTGAAAAAAATGACTTCTCTTGAACATATCGGCAAAACAACTCCAGAGTGTGGTAGAATTTGACTCAAAGGTCATGGTGACAGAAATGGTGATCGAATAGGAGGTGAATGGATTTACCAAACCCAGGAGGAAAACATAACGAATGAAGGATATCCCCAATCTGACACGAATTGTAGATGAGTGTCATGTTCAAGAGCGACAAGCTGCCCAAAACATATAAGATGTTCCACTTTCAATTTTCCCACGTTATTGATAATGAGTACCTCTTTATTTTTGATAGCCAGTGTGAAGAGGATAGCATATGCTGAGCGTGTAAGTTCATTCTTCGAATTAAAACATCCTAGTAATGTTAACGAGCCCTAGTAAGGAGGAACTTGATCCTGTCATGGTGACAAGTATTTCGCCGTTTAATCTTTAACGAGTCTGATGAAAGGGTAACTCAATGTCTTTTTCATGTTTAGGGAGTTTGAAAAAGAAACACAAAAGAAAACTCCATCATGTCCCTTTTCGTAAATCGTCTTTCAAATCCAAAAAGGTAGAAAATAATATCCGAGAGAACCTCTTGACCATGTTTGATCAAGGTATTCCTTTTTCGTAAATAGTTAATCTCGGCCCGAAAAAGGGGGAAACGTATACTGAGACCACGTCAAATCATTCACTTTAACGAGTTTGAAAAGACAAGTACTCAAAAATCTTTTCATTTTTCGAGAGTGAGAAAAGAGCTAAAATATGCCTCCATGGGGGTTCCTTTTTCATTTATTTCTACCAAGTCCGAAAAAGAGATAAAATAAAACTTGTTGCATCGGAAATAATCACCGTCACTCTAAGGAATCTTGTTGCTGCATAATAAAAGAAAAACATCATTGATATCGAGGCAAAATAATAAAATTATGGCCAAAATATCTTCAAAAGCCTATAAATAGACAAAAAGTAAATCATTTTAACCATTCTATTTGGATTAAATTGTGAAAGTACATTTTAACCCTTTTTCCTTCGAACTTCAAATCAGTGGTGCAGTCGATCAAGGGCACCATTCAGAAATCCATTTGCTTCACGCAAGAGCGCAAAATTTCCTCTTCATTTTAATTCCATTCTTAAGTAGTTTAGTTTAGAAATTTTGTGATTGGGAGGAGAATTTCAAATTTTCATTTTCGCTGCCATCATCGTGGATCTGAGCTTCAAATCCGTGCTGGTAACTCTTAGCCCAAAATATGATTGCGCCACCAGCTCCATTTCAAATTTTACGTTCACACTAACCGCGGGGAAGAATTTAAAATAAGGAATTCTCTAATTTTCAATGGTTTATTTCCAAAAATACTCTAATGAAAGCTCCAAAAATTTCAATTGAACATGTTTTGTAGGTGTTTCTAGTGAAGATGGTGATCGTATGGAAGGAAATAGGCCATGAGGCGGAAGATCAACAAGCTCTCCAAGATCCAAATTGCGTAAATTCATTGAGGATTATGTATTTCTAAAATTCTTCCAAAATTCAGGGTTGAGAGCTGAGCTGGATCTACTTGAGTATTTGATCGGATTATGGGATGTGGATCACCAAATTTTCATAATTGGGGATCAAGAACTTGAGATAGATGTGATGGAAATATACTTCATCATAGGGCTTTCCAGGAGAGGGGACAGAATCCAACTCTCTGGGGAGAGCACTGGAGGGGAGAGCACTAGCATGTTCTTCCAAATACATTGTCTCGGGGCCAAAAAGACTCAGAGTGGCAAGGTGGGAATATCGTTAATCACATATTTACCCTTGCGTAAAATATTACATTGCATGGCCCGAGTAGCTGAATCTAAGGCATTGCATGAGGCAACGAAGTCTCATTTCCAATATGTGGTGGATTTTCTGGATCCCACTATGTTTAACTAGTGCGATGGTTTGTTTTCCAATATGAAGAACCAACTAACCAAGTGCAAGATAACTTGGCTGAAACAGTTTGGCTATGGTTCCATCTTAGTCATCTTATTTCTAGAGAGGGTGCCTATGTTTTAGTATCAACAGTTAGAGGTCTATGATCCATCCATGAGGGAATCAAGGTTGTTGAGGTGGTGGAAATCATGCCCCGTCAGGGATGGGGCTAGCAGATGCATTTTCCCAGAGCATTTTTCAGGTAGTTGCATTTTCAATTAATCGTGGTTGAAGACTATGCATATGCGGGCACTGATTTTAGAGGAGACCCAAATCTACTTCTTTCGCCATGCGAACAGTGGCCCGATGCAGGTAAAAAGTGTTTTTTCAATTTTTTTTTACTTGTAATGATTTTGTTATGTATTTAGAGACCTAAAATTATGATGTTTTTATAGATGTTGGGCCTGAGAGACCACCTGGTATGTCCCTGATTATGAGGAGAGTAGCTCACTAAATCAAGGATGCTCCCATACAAGGAGGGGGCATACCCACTAGCAGAGGTGGAGCGTAACCTGATAGGCCTAACTAGAGGCATACCAGAGTATGCAAATTTTGACGACATTCCCATGCATTATTAGAGGTATACCATGGGAGTCCCAGGCAGAATAATTCATTTAATCTAGAGAGTTATTTTGGCAGTCACATGCTATCACGAGTACCATGTGGGTGCATAGAATATTTTAGTTTACATTTTTGTACTGATGTAGGCTCTTAGAGCCATTTGTGTCACAAAACACATATTTTTGAGATTTCGATGTAACACACTTGACAGAAACGATATATATATATATATATATATATATATATATATATATATATATATATATATATATATATATATATATATATATATATATATATATATATATATATATGCATGTTTCTACAACTACTAAGTGTTCTTGTATCATGATGATGTATTGATTTTTTACATGTTACACAGACGTCTATCTAATAAATAGTTTGCTACTGTAGCCGTCTATATATTCAATTTTTTTGGAATGTGTTGATATGTAATGTAATTAAAATGTCTTTCCAATAATCGAACACGTAAATACATGTGCCAAACATTGGTGTTTCTAACTGAATAATTACCATTTAGTTGAAACATAACGAGTTGTGAGTCTAAATTGAAAACCAAATATCTTATACTGAGATCGATTGCATCCTATAATAATTCAATGAACGCACTACATTCGGCGATATTATTAGTTGTTTGACCCAAAAATATATCTTGTAGATTGATCAACTCACCATCAAGGGAAAAAAGTGCCCATGCTGCGGAAGATAAGCTCTTTGTGCTACGACAAGCACCATTAGAGAAACCGGTATAATGGTTCGAAGAAATCTGCCAACCAAGTGGAACACTAGATAAGAAGAGGAAACATGTATGTGAAGCAAAAAATCACACCAAAAATCTAAAAATAACACTAATGAATAATATTGCACTAATGTACAAGGTACCATACTTGTGATCAAGCATAATACTTTTTCAGATAGAGCCCATTTCGAGGCTCAGTCAACTCATTTCCTTCGTAATATACTAGATCATAAGCACCTATTTCCAATACACATTAAAAGATATAGGGCCCATGCCACATTGGCTCGAGCTATCCGACTCCCAATTTATCATGGGCTTGATCATAGAGTAGGACCAAATCACCTTCAGAGAAAACGTGAGGGTTGACATATTTGTTGTACTGAGCCTTAACTCGTTTCTTTTGTGCTTCAATGACTAAAGAAGTAAGTCTTCGAGTCCCATCTTGATGCTCGAGGTAAAGCAAATGTTCCTCTTCTGGGGAAGTAAAAGGAAGTAGCTCGATGGCTAGCTTCAAAGAAGGGATTTTTCACTCAATCGAGAGTGTTTCTTTTAGACCATATACCAGTTGAAATGGTGTAAATTTGGTAGCAGTATTAGTGGAAGTTCGATAAGCCCACAGAGTTGAGAAAAGCATGATATGCCAATCCCATTTGTGTCTCCCAATGGTTCGCTGAAGCATTGTTACCAAAACCTTGTTAACAACTTCGACTTGGCCATTGGCTTGTGGATAGTAAGGAGTGGAGCTATCGCGACGTAGCCCCAGCTGAGCAGTAAGATTTTTCATCATATGATTTTGAGCATGAGAGCCATGGTCATTAACAATGGATGTCGGGACACCGAACCGAGCTATGATGATTAAACAGGAATTGTGTCGCAGTTTGACCTTCATTATCATATGTATGCATCGCCTCGGCCCACTTTGTAAAATAATCAATGACTACAATAATATAACCATGCCACCTGGACGAGAAAGGGTTACAGGTGATGAAATATATGCCCCATTTTTCAAATGGCCTGAAGGTCATAAATAGGTGCAAGGTGAGGGTGGGGTTCCATCTTTCCGAGAATATATTTGGCAATCATGACATTTACAAATGACAAGAATGCAATCTTAAAAAATAGATAGCCAAAAGTATCCTGGTCGAAGCATTTTCTGAGAACTGGACCTGTGACCACCACAGGCCCTGGAGTGGTAGTCGTTAAGGTCTTTCTCAGATTCCTCTAGCATCAGATATCAATGGATGAAGGAATCAAAACCAGTGCGATACAAAGTATCTCTAATAATGCGATAGGGTTGGGTTTGGTGGTGAACCCGTCGTCTCTCAGAGTGAGATAGCTCTGGTCGAAAGGTTTGGGTCTGGAGATAAACGATGAGATATCCATACCAAGGGTCATGAGTACTGATGAGAAAGAGAGATTCATCTAGAATCAATTCTTCAAAGGGAGTGGGATCAACCGTAGTGGGAAGATCCCATATCGGCTCAACAAAGACAAGTGATTCCTTCAATTTGGCTGCAAAAAAATCTAATCAAACTCTTGGAGAATAAAAATCCATTTTTAGTATTTTCCCCCAAGAAAATGACGTGTAAGAATGTAAGTCATGGGGTTTTAGTCAGAAATCACTACAGTTTTATGCGGGAGAATATATTGACAAAAACACTGAACATCATGGACAATGGCCAATGCAAGTTTCTTAACATTAGCATAGCGGGTGTCAGCATTGAATATATTGTGGCTCAGGTATTAAAATACATGTTCATGCCCTTCATTACCATCCTGAATCAACACCATACCAATAGTTCTCTATGAGGAGGAAAAATATAGGAAATAATCAAGATGATAGTTGGGAGGATGCAATAAAGGAACACTGAGAAAGGTTTTCTTTAGAGAATAGAAAGAGTTTTTGGAAATTTCATCCCAAATGAAGGGGAATCCATTTTTCAATAAGCAAGTGAATCCTTTGGCAAGCTTGGCGTCGTTTAGGATGAACCAACGGAGAAAATTGGCCTTCCCTTACAAGCTTTGTAGTTGATGCACATAAGAGGGATGAGGCAAATTGATGATTCCCTCAACTTTAAGAGGATCTGTCTGAATGCCTTCTTTAGAAACTACGAATCCTAAGAGGCAACCTAATTCTATGCATAAGACACATTTATGAGCTTTAATCGGATATTATAGTGTCGACAATGAAGAAATATTTCTATGAGATGTTTGGGGTGATCTCAACGTTTCGCGGAATGGGCTGGAAGGTCATCAAGATATGGTTTAACTATGTGTTTAATATCATGAAAGGTGTCTGACATAGCTCTTTTGAAAGTGGCCCCAAATTTTTTCAAACCAAAAGGGAGTTTATTGTAGGCAAAGGTTCCCCATGGACAGATAAAAGCGGTTTTATGTTGATCAGCAAGAGTGATGTTGATCTTATTATAACCAAAAAAACCGTCCGTAAAAGAAAATATCTCACTCCCAGCACATTTTTCAATGATTTGATCGATAAATAGAGTGGGGTAATTACCTTTAGGACATGGTCGATTGATATCACAGTAGTCAACAAAAACCCCGATGGTCCCTTGTTTCTTAGTAATGCGAAAAATATTGGAGACCCAATCCGTCAATGGTATGGGATAGATGAAACCAACCATAAGAAGTTTTTTGACTTCCCCTTTTATGGAAGCAACCTTTCTTGGGTGCAAAGGATGAATCCATTGACGGATGGGCTTCGAGTATGGATATATAGGGATTTCGTGCATGAAAATACTAGGGTCTATGCCAGGAATTTCCTCATAAGACCATGCAAAGACATCACTGTATTCCTTAAAAGGCTCGGTGTAAATTTGACCTCATCAGGAGAAAAAGAGGCACCAATGCGGAAATTCTCGACAATCTCTGATTTGAATATCATATGGCCGAGAACCTTTGACGTTGAAAGCTTCCAAAGTGTTCGAGGACTGACTCAACTGAGGAGAGCCAATGGCTTTCCAACAAGCGATAGGCATGACGCAGCTCGAAGCGCCTTCATCGAAAATAGTCCTATGAATGCTTTTCCCCATCACGGTAACTTTGATCAGGAAAGCTACCTGAGATGGGAAACGAGGAAAAAAGTTCTCAAGATCAAAAGTAACAATTTTGGAATCCACCAGGTCAATGCCTTCAATGGTAGATAATAGTGCCTTTTATTGTGATGGACACGACTTTAGGAATTCCAATGCTAACATCGTTGAAGGTGTCTAAGATAAATCCTCTATAATTTTATAGTGTTAAGTAGCTCATGCGTTCGGATAGTAAGAAGATTTTCGAAGAAACATTTTGGAGGTGGTCAAATTATGCAATCACTACTAGGTCTCTCAATCTCGAGAGGACTAGAACTAGGAAGCACAGAAGAGGAAGGATTATTTGTGGCATCCTCTTCCATAGGATCTTTCTACGTATTCGGGTAATAATTCAATTGCATGGAGACATAAATAGATTTTGTGTTAGCCATAAAAACTTGGGAGCTTCCGGATGATCTACCATTTGCGTATGCTGCCATGGAAATGGTTCTTTTAAGAAAACTAGAGTCCCAGGTGTACCCTTTAAGATATAAGCAACTTCGACACACTAAGGACAATCCTTGGTGTAATGATTGTCATCACATATCAAGCAAGGATATTTAGGCTTGCGTTTGGAAGCATCGTCAGCAAAAGACTTATTGGAATCCTGTTTAGGGTTATTGGATTTGGGTTTTCCTTTTCCTTTTTTTTGACCTTTTGAGTATTTATCTGTTGCGGTATATTGAATAGCATTTACCTTAGAGGTTTTACCAGGATTCTTTTGGTTATTCAAAGATTTTGAGGATGTAGTGGCAGCGATGGAATTAGACTTTGAAGAAGCCTTGGGTGCACTACTATCAGCATGTGCCACTGACCCAATAACGCCATCAATGGGAGGTGTAACAAGAGGTTGAGATGATGCCAGATCATTTGAAGGTCGCAGTACGTCGGGTAGGATATCATACAGAGTTCCAGATTGGGAATAAACTAAATATAGATATTGAGCATGGGCAATCACTTCCTCTTCGGTCACGCAACCACCCATGGCAAGATCTTTTGCAATTTGTGGAACAAAATATTTCATTAACCATTCAGTCAACAACTGATAGAGGATCTCGAATTTGATGAGGTGACATCAACACCTCCATTCGTGGATGTGATCCTAAATATGGATTGCAGTTGACTATTGCCGATGTGAGAAGGTGGGTGTCAGTCTCATACCAGAAAAGTAACTGGAAGTGAGTGAGGAAGGCTATGGCCAAGGTGTTTAAATCGAAAAATACACCTCGAGGGAGTTCAATATATCATTTATCCACAACACCTGTGAGAGTGCGTTGGAAAATACGTAGAAAAATTGAATCGTCAACCCAAAAATTGGAAGAGCACCATAAGTGGTACGCCATGACAAGGGCTTGGGGCCCTTCCCCAAACTTACCTTCAAAATTTGGGAAATATCCTAGAATATTGGTTGGAACTGGTGGCTAATGTAACATATGTTGGATGGGGTCGTTTGTGAGCTTAGATACATCTGGAAGTTCCAACGTAACCAAAAAAGGAAAGGGAGGATGGTGGGGAGAAAACAATCTTTGGAAGTTACCCATCTGAGGGTTCCAAATTGGTTGATATAGATTTTGCCCCCAATAGGGAAGATTTTGACCTCGATGCACATACTTCCCCCATGATTGATAAGGACCTTGTTGCAGGTGCCGCTAAATGTAGGGACCTTGCTGTGGTTGTTGATGAGGCCCCTGTTGGGTATGAAATTGCAGTCCTTGATGGAAATATGGTCTAGTATGAGGTCCTTGCTAAACATTAGGTGCATCTTGGGGTCTCGGTTGGGTTGGCTGGTACTGAGGGATTTGTTTATATTGAGTACCAGGCTGAGGCCCTTGCTGGGGTTGTTGGTGCTAACCCTTGGACACTAGGCTGATTTGGCTGAGCACCAAGTTGACCCAAAGGGATATTCAGACCATTTTGGGTGTACGAACCAAACAGAGGGTTAGTCACAACAATACCCACTGGATGTTGGGGCTGTTGAACGTATTTTTGTGAGACGTTTGGTCGAGGAACATATTGATACTACATATTAGGCTGTTTAACATATTGATGAGGTATGTTAGGTTGTTGAACATACAGATATTGTATGTTCGGTTGTTGGAGATGGGGTTACTGAACCTAGGAATATTGAATTTAGAGCTACTGATAAACAAATGCAGCTGAAGTAAGTTGACCACTCAATGGAGCAATTCCTATGACAGCGTTTTTCGGCTGTGAAAATAATGTTCCACCTAGACTACCATTAGGATATCATGCCCCTGAAATGGGTCCAGAGTTCAAATGACCCCCAATTGAAAGGGAATGTGCGTAAAGATGATTGGACTGCCCCCCAAGCATGAATGAAACTGTAGATTGTCCACTCAATGGTGGAACCGCATCAATCGTAGATAACGAAATGGGGGGATAGTAGATCCTATTGAAATGATTATTTGACCTACAACCACTGTAGGTCTAACAACAGGTTGAGATATGGAAACCATATATGAAAAAAATGGGCCGGAAGATGGGGGAATTCCCGTTGACCAAATGGGATTTGGAAATAAAGATGTAGCTCCAGAAGCTCCTAAAACAAGGCTTTCAAGAGAGGTATACCCATGCGGAAGTGAATATATGACTTGACTAGAGGGTATTCCCATCCCACTTCCTATATCTTGAGGACTGGTGACGTAAGGATATCCTTCAGGAGGAAAAATGGATGAGATGTCTTCTGGAATGTGAGTTGGAGTGGTTTCCTATAAAGTGTTGTGAGGGGAACTCACAAATGAAATATCATTAGTGTTAGATTCCATTTTAGGAGGAAACAACTAACGAGTAGTAGTGCGAGATGCTACTGGAGAAGTATTAAGGGGAACGTCGGGTTCGTCAAAAGGACTATAAGACTGTTGAGGTAGGACCACTATCAGATCGAAGAGCGGATTTAGAGGAAAGACCGTAAACTATGCAGATGGTTCGGGGCTTTCTAGCTCAGGATCCTTAGATGACGATGAAAGAAAATCATCAGGTGGTGGACACGAAGAAATAGGTTGTACACTCACGAAAATTCCAAGTTCAGCACCTTGAGCTTCAAGGTGTCCAACTAGAAATTGGGAGACCTCAGGAGGAGGGTCTTGAGATCCTTCAGAAGAGGAAGGAGGTGAATCCAACGATTCAACCACGATGACCTTTAAGGCAAGATCAAGAGAGAAAAGGTGAATCAATTTTGAGTAATTTAAAAGTTACAATTAACAAGGCAAATATGAGGCCGAAGAACTGCACAGGTGAGATGTTATCGTGGGAAGTTGATTTTAGAAATTAAACAAAAAAATAAATCAAAAAGGGATAAAATAGGCATAAAGTATTACCAGGTATCCGTGAACTAAAATATACACCTTAGTGATAAATGATATAAAACATTACAAAGGACTTAAAGTACTACAACCAATCTCCTTGAATGTTGTGTTCGGTATATCACGTCTACAAGGCGGTTGACTCGGTTACCTATCGTAGGATTTAAACCTAGTGGTGTCTCCCCATATATACTCAATGGTACGTGGGAGTTCAATCCATAGTAGTGATGTCTAATGTGTAACCGTATGATGAGAGTTTCCCCTTATACTTTTCATATGTGGATCATAGTCCTATATACTTCCATACGTGGGATGAGGTTTCACCTCCGGAATGTAACAAAGACTGTTAACGAAAAATCCCACGTTTAATGATGTTGGAACATGTCTATAACCTAGACCTCTAAATTTTTTCGTTAATTTTAAATGCTCCTTAAGGTAAATTTGGTAAATTTTTAAGTTGATCTTCAGTTAAGTCTCAGTTTAACGCTCAATATCATTATCACCTGAACCCTATAATGCAGCTAAATGCTAAAATAATTCCTTTCCATTTCGATGAATTCTAAACAAATGAGGGAAGAAATGAAAACAAGAGTGTAAGTAATGCAACAAAAAATTATGTTCCCCCAACTAGTGCAAAACTATTGAAATGTTTCTTCTAATATATAATTCACTTTCACCATTCCCCAAAATGCAAACTTATTAAAAAACGAGATTGCTTCTCTTTTCTCTAAGATGCATAACAATTTTGTTTTTCCTTTTAATTTGAAAGCTCAAAAGGAAAATGCAATCCATGAAGTAAAGTAAAATGAACCAAATGAACACAAAAATTCAAAAGAATCCTTTTCACTTTTATTTCTATCAAATGGAAACAAGATTGTTTTAATAAATGCACGAATGAAAAACACTTTCACTCTTTCAAAACGATGAAAAAAAAAGCAAATCCAAATTTCAAAATGAAAAGCACTTTCAATTTACTTTCTGGAATTCAGGAACTAAATAAGACACACCCTTCAAAACTTGTGAATCAAACTATTTCTATCTTATGTTTGACACTTAATTGAAGGTGATCGCTAACTGCGGTGATGACCAATGCAAATTAAAACAACTTCAAAACAAGGCAGAAATAATGTGCGACAATGTTTGAAATGAATGTAATAGAAATCCAAAGAAGATCTTATCAACTCTCTGATGATAAATGCAAGTGACAAAAGAAGAGAAATTGACTAGAAGACCTAGGGAATGTTTTAACTTTACTCTAACCACAAGCAAGCCAAAGATACAAAACCAACCATTAAAACAACACAAACAAACCAAATACAATGGTAAGAGTCATTCAGAATTGACAGACTTTCTCAGGGTTGAAGGCACAGTGGGAAGATAGGGGGAACCCTAAATTTTTCCTAGACCTAGGCTCAACCGGTCTGTGATGAACAAAAAAATGCTGAAAGGTGAATCCGAGTGACTGCTTTTTATAAAACAACGATTTCAGCGCTACTGTAAAGGCGAAAAACGTGCTGAGTGCTAAAAACAAAGAAAAAAAAAAAAAATTTCACACTAAAACCAAACCCGACATACTGAAATAGCTATTAAATCCTATGCAGACCTATAGAGACCCAAGAAGACTTATATCTCGATGATCAGTCAAATTGATCGGAAATCAACCCAGGAAAGGGAAGTCAAAGAGGCTAAAGTTCCCCAGTAGAGTTTCCAATTCTGTTGTGAAGATAAATCCCCTTTGTGGACAGAAGTAATCTCTCGAGCCCTAGAGTGGGTCTAGCAACTTAAGAGACTATCTAATGCAAGATTTCTTAGCTAATATCCAAAACAAGTTGAGAAATGGGATGGGCCTACCTCTTTCGGATGCTATGCTCGAATCCTTTGATGATGGCCTCGATCCACAGTCCCTCAAGCTCGCTCCTCGCTACTAGTGGTGTATGATTACATGTATGAGATCAAGAAACAACATAAAATGTAATCCAATACAAAACATTGAATATCGGCTATCGAACAGGTCAAGGAACATTAGAATATTTACGCAAATGATTAGAAAAATATAGATAGAAAACACTATATTTTTTATTAATAAATATGAAAGAGAGAGCTTACAACCATGGCCTTGATGTTAGAGGTCTCTTTTTGGTGATGTCTGAGTCCTTCACCGAATCACTTAAAGCACTCCTTCTCCCGGATAGCTTAGGCGTTATCATAATACATGGATCCAAGGAAAATGAATGATCTGACCAACCCAACAATGAACAACCTATAGTGGAAGGATGGGGATCAATTTATAGGAAGGGAGAAGAGGTTGAGAGCCCATTAAAGAAGTAGGAAGGCCCACTTTATAAGGTATAAACCCCCATTGATAATATCAAAGCTCTAAAATAAAGGAGCTTGACCCTATCCCCACCTACTAACAACCAGCTCGCCGCCCTGGAACTTCTAGAGGTCAAAGTTTCTCCTCCATTTGAGGAAATACTTCTGTTAGTGCTGGAATCATCACTTGGATTGTATCAAGTGCCTCATGAGACACATCTTAAGCTCAAGGGATTTTCTTATAGTTGGATTAGGTTTTGGAAGGTGGTTGGAGTTCTCACACACTGGAAAAATGATTTTGGACAGATAAATTATTCACACATATGGGGGTACTAGTGTTTGATGTGGTAGCAAAGCAAAGTTTGTAATCTAATGGTTAGGAGAATATGAAATGAACAATGGATCTATAGGATAGAATTCCACTGCTTAGATGAAAGGATAGTAAAAGATTCCATACCTGTAATGTATTAATGAAAGAAATATTTCACAAGACTTATAAGAATCACATTACACATCTAAAAGGTTTTTGCCACAAGGAATGCTTATGAATATGCTTACCATACATAATTTATCAAGAAAGCTTGTAAAAATAGATAACCATATATTGCTATATCATAATAATTAAAAAAACATGAGACAACATATATATATCCATAAGGGTCAATGGAGACGTATCTTTACAATCCCATGGGGGACCTTTGCATATAGGGTTCTCCCATTTGGTCTGTGTAATGTGCCTACGACATTCCAGAAGGAAATTCTGGGAATTTTTTCTGATATAATCAATGACTGTGTTGAAATATATATGGATTATTTTACCCCATACGGGAATTCATTTGAAGAAGGACTGGCGAATATGGAAAAATTACTCGAAATATGTAAACAGACTTATGTGTCTCTGAGTACAGTTAAATGTCACATGATGAGGGAAGAAGGAATAGTATTGGGACATTTACTCTCGGATGCTAGAATTCAAGTCGATCCAACCAAAGTAGAGGTAATACTTCACTTCCCCGTACCTAAGATACCAACATAGGTATGTAGCTTTACCAGTTGCACTGGTTATTATAGACACTTTATAGAAATTTTTTCTAAAATAGAACATCCAATTTTTCAGTTGCTAAGAAAAGATGCAAAATTCTTGTGGACAGAGGACTGTGAAGCAGCTTTTGTGAAGATCAAGGGACTGTTTTGTCAAGCTCCGATCTTTCAAGGACCTAATTGGGAATTACCATTTCATATACATGCTGATGCCTCTCAGACAATAGTGGGAGAAGTCTTAGGTCAACAGGTAGACAAGACATCGTATGCAGTTTACTACGTCAGCTAGAATTTGACTCCTGCTGAGTTAAATTACATGATGACTGAAAAATAATTCCTCGCTGTCATCTATGCTATCAACAAGTTCTGACACTATATCATTGGGTATCCTTCTTTCATACATACTGGTCACGTAAAAATAAGGTATTTGATGAATAAACCTATCACTCTTGGTCGCATTACAAGATGGCTGCTATTGCTTCAAGAATTTGATATTACAATAGTAGATAAACTAGTAAAGGATAACGTAGTTGGTGATTTTCTGTCTAGAATGGATAATAATGATGAAGGCACACCCATAGAAAATATTTTTCCGGATGAGCATATTTTCACAATTTCTAATAATCCTCCGTGGTATGCAGATATTTCTAACTATCTTGCTATAGGGATGGTGCCCCATCATTTTTCATAGAGGGAACATCGAAGAATCATTCATCATAATGCCCGATATTCATGGATAGCAGGATACCTTTTTCATACAGGAGCCGATTAATAGGTTCGGTGTTGTGTACCTGAGGATGATATCTATGAAGTGTTGAAGGCTTCCCATGATGGCCCTTGTGGAGGGCATTTTGCAGATAAAATAATAAGCCATAAGGTGTTACAGATGGGATATTATTGGCCTTCTACCTTCCAGGATGCATGAAATTATGTCCGAAGGTGCGATAGTTTCCAGCGCATGGGGCAGCCTAGTTGATCTGATGAAATTCCTTTACAACCCCAGGTAGTCCTCGAGCCTTTTGAGAAGTGGGCTATCGATTTTGTTGAACACTTTAACCCACCTTCCCAAAAAAAGGTTCACATTCTGGTCTGCATCGATTATGTGACTAAGTGGGTAGAAGCCAAAGCCGTTGTGAAGCAACAGAACAGGTGGTTTCAAATTTTCTATTTGATAAGATTTTTTCTCGTTATGGTACTCTGAGGGATATTATTTTAGATGGAGGAGCACAATTCACGTCATGCATGATAGTGAGGCTTATGCAGAAATATGGGGTCAAGAACAGGGTGACATCTCTATACCATCCCCAAGAGAATGGACAAGTGGAAAGCACAAACAAGGTATTGGAAAATATCTTGACAAAGACTGTGGCACACCATCGTCGAGATTGGGCTAAAAACTTCCTGAAGCTCTCTAGGCATATAGAACA
The DNA here is from genome assembly GCA_034641835.2 of Pinus albicaulis. Lineage (NCBI taxonomy): Eukaryota > Viridiplantae > Streptophyta > Pinopsida > Pinales > Pinaceae > Pinus > Pinus albicaulis. The sequence goes on from CM076581.1 coordinate 460,985,041, forward strand.
ACATGGCAGAACAGAACTAGGTTTTCACCATTTGAGTTGGTTTATGGGAAATCCTTGTTGTTCCCGATAGAATTTGAGATATGTATGCTCTAAACAGCTCTTGAAGTAGGGTTGGACCTTTCAGATTCCCAAAAACACTGGTTGGATCAACTTAATGAATTAGATTAAATTCGTTCAATGGTTGTTTAGAGGACTACTCCTATTTAGAAACAGAGGATGAAATGGCACGAAAAGTTTATAAAAAACAAGGTGTTTCATAGAGGAAATTGGGCATTACTTTATGATTCCCATTTTAAGGATTTTAAAGGAAATCTTTGCACTCGCTGGATGTGGCCTTACGAAGTGGATGCTTTATTTGATGATGGGATAGTCAAACTGGTCACAATTGATGATACATGTGATTATTTCATAGAAAATGGACACCGCCTAAGACTATATCACCGTCTAGCCTCTAAGGATGCCTTCATTAAACATCTCTCTGAGAAATCTGGTCTGAAGGTTGTCAATGCAAAGAATTCCTCCTTTGCATCCTTGTTCTAAAAAAAATTAATAATAATAATAAATAAATAAAATATTGTTATTATTCACTTTTTGTCTTTTTTAAGGAGCTACTACTGAGGTCCAATGCTGCGGAGTTGGAAATTTCCTAAGTATTGGACGTTGTTACTCCTTGGATGCTGTTACTCTGCTACTGTTGTTACTCTCAGAAATTTTCGAAGTATCGGATGTTGTTAATCCTCGAGATGTTGTTACTCCTCGAATGATGCTGCTCATGATGTTGTTACTCCTTGGATGCTACTAGTTCGTGATGTTGTTACTCCTTGGATGATGCTACTCGGGATGTTGTTACTCCTCGGATGTTGTTACTCGTGATGTTGTTACTCCTTGGATGCTACTACCTCATGATGTTGTTACTCCTTGGATGCTGCTACTCCTTGATGTTGCTACTCCTCCAACGTTGTTACTCCACCAGTGCTGTTACTCCATCAACATCGTTACTTCGTCATTATTCTACCATTGTTCTGCCAACTGTCACTTCCCTCAGGTAGGTCGCCAGGTACGTCTCCATTGACTCTTATGGATTTAATTAAATATTCCATGGATAAGACATTGACGCCATGGAAATATATTTTTAATTTTGGGGGGTGTTGTCATGACTAAACGATGATGTAGTTAAACCACACCAATGATTATTTCAAAATCATTATTAAACCTCGTGTTGTTGGTACCCTCCACGATCTTCACCGTATTTTGTATAATCATTAACATGTATTGGGATTAGAAACATGCACATGTTTCCAAACGATCAGTCCTTTCCAACTCATGCGAAATAATTACCATCTCATTCATCGCACTTACCATAATCTGCCATGATTTTCTTCATTTCCCGAGAAATCACCTGCCGTATTTATCATTATTTCACTTCATTTTTCACGATGTTGTTTTTGCCGAAGTTGGTATTCATCGCTCCTTCCAACGGTCTACTGTGTTCGAAGTGTTGTTACAGTCTATTCAGGATGAGTGGACTGGTTGTGTGACTTGAACCTGAAGATGCAATTTTGGTCCGTAGCAATCAAATGTGTGGCAATTTTTCGTCAATGCAGGATGGGATAATATCTATTTTAATAGATTGTAGGGATTCGACAAAGGAATCACGATAGATTTTGCGCTAAATTTGGATGGGAATAACTCTCGGGTCAGAGGAGTAGAAATTTCCATCACAGAAGAAGCCATTGCAGAATTTAGTGGGATAACACAGTAAGGAAAACAATGGTTTTCTTGGAGGATTCCCCTGCCAGAGTTTACTGAACTATTTTTGCAGGCAGGAGAAAGCATTGTCCAGTATGGGAGAGGGTATGACCATAAATATTTACCGTATCCATGGAATGAGGTAGAAAGCTTTGTGATGAAATATATAACCTACAAAGGATGGTATACAACTTTTTTCAAATACCATTTCAAAATGCTAGTCCATATTCAATTCCCACAGGCATAGGTTCACTCTTTAAACATGCCTTTCTTTTTGTTGAAACATCTCCAACTCATGGCGCAGTCTGATCGGCATTCGCGCCAGGTGTTGGAAGTCCTCACCAATCATGGACTGGTTCGTTTGTTGGTTATGCATGTAATGGTTCTATTCCAAGTTCCTCGGGCAGATCTCTGTGAACTATCATAAGAGGAAGTAGCAGATGTCATCATTGCTAGGAGGAAGAACCAACACCTCCGGCTGACTCAGCAGAAGTGGAAGAGCTGGAGGAAATGGAAGAAGAACCAATACCTCCAGTTGATTCAACAGAAGAGGAAGAGCCAGAGGAAATGGAAGAAGAACCAACACCTCAGGTTAATTCAGCAGAAGAAGAAGAGCAAGAGGAAATGGAGGAAGAAGAGGAAGAACGGGAAGAAATGGAAATAGAAGAAAAATTGGTGATATAGTCGAGGCTATCACACAAGAACCAACCTCACCTGTGGAACCTATTGATTAAGGAATCATGGAGGTAGGGGATGAAGTTGATACTGTCCCATAGAAATCGACTTTCATTAATGAAGCACAGGGAGAAGGAATACCAGTCAGAGGGTTGGCAAGTGATGTTGTTACACAAGAAATAGCATCACTTGCCCAAACGGATTTGGATATTGAAATAGGTAGGGTGTCACACAAGAAACACCACCAACTCAGTCAGGACATGAAAACATGAAAGGAACGACCCTTGAGGTTGACACTACTCCACAAGAAACAGTGTCGACCGTGGATAAAGAAGAAATGCATGAAGATGGCTCAGCCCAATTAAGAAACGAAGGTGATGGAGAAAAGGAATTAGAGGTGGAAGATAAGATGAACATATATTAGGTAAAAGATATTTTCCATTCTCCTTTTCAGACTGTAATTCCAAGAGGAGCAAGGGGGTTTCATTCTCCCCAACGTTCAATAAAAGAAATCATTGTCCCGCCAATACTGAAGTTTGTCGATTCAAGGAAGGGTATGGCCATTATCGGTCCATCGCTTGCTAATTCTAAGTAGGGGAATCCTGAAGCTCAAAATGAAAAAGGGAATTTCATAGAAGAACTAGAGCAGATAATGGCCGATGAAGGCACTGATCAAGTGACAAAAATTCCTGAATTAAGGAAACAAGAAGAGGAGAGTGCTCCTGAAGAAAGGGAACCGAGTAAAGAATACCTGGTAGAGAAGCTAATTGATGCCGTTAACAGTGGCCCACCACCTTTTGAACCTGCTGTAGGTCTGGGAGATGAATTCACTACTAAGCAAGAATGGATAGAACAATATGAAAATAGGAGACCACCTTTCAAAGAAAGGTATCAACTTCAGTTTAACGAGACCATGCGGCTGAAGAAGGAAGTTCAAAAACCGAGAGAGCAAGTATCTTGGTTGAAGAAAAAGGTGAAAGAGTATAAATTGAAGGTGGTGAAACCAAAGGTCGAGGTTTCCTCTGCTCCCACGCAGACTTTCCCTATTGAACATCTGTTTGAGCCTCGAGAATTCGTCCTGGTTGCTAAAATTCAGAAATAGAAATTTGCCGCAAATGAACATAAGAAGGAGACGAAGTGGGTTCGAGAGTAGGCCACTGGGATTATTACTAGGTATATAGACTAGTTAGATAGAGCAAGACGGAGGCAAGATAAAAAACAGGGTAAGATGTAGCACTTAGAGGAGCAGGTACAAGTGATAAAAGCAGATAAATAGAATATGTTTACCTTGGCGCAGTAGGTAATGGCTTGTAGACCTCCTGCCCATAGTTATGATTTATTTATTCATGAGTAGTTCCTTTTCTTCTAACTGGAAAGTATTTATAAAGAAATCATCCATGAGATTGAGGATCCGATACAGTTCCTTTGTATTTTGAAAATCCATGATGTTGTGGGTCAGCACTTGATGTGTGAACATTACATGCATAATTATTTCTTGAAGGATGATCAGATCTTCAATCTTGTTCCATTTTTGGGGGACATCTACCTGAGAGCCTTCATCTCCTACAGTATCAACCAAGTTAAATGGAGGAAGGCCAATGATACTTTTGAAGAAAATCAAGTTACAAGGCCACTGATGATAAGGAGGGAGCATGTTCAGGCAGTGAATATTTATAACAAGCACTCTACCTTTTTACATATTGAGGGACATAAGGAGCATATGCTGGCAACACAGAAGTGGTGCGCTGACCTCTGTGTCAGACAAGTATTTTCTTTTCAGAATAAAGCTCTTGATAGTTGTCAAAGGAGAAGGATGTTGTCAACATCAGCTGTCAAAAACCGAGAACCTTTTGGAGCACCCAATTTTGGACAAGAATTAAAAAGAGTGTCACATTTTGTTGCATGTATTCAGACTTTTGGGGTCCAACGGATGGGGCTAATTTTTCAGTTCCCCCTCATTTGGTTTCCAGCAGATCAGTATAATCTAGCATACACTGTAAATGAAGATTGGTGGAAGGATATCGTCCTGACAAATGGGTTTAAGCCCCTTGGAACAAATATGGCCAAAGAATACAACCTCGCTTATTTCCATGCCGACCATAGTCATTCCAACCCAGACCTGAAAAGACGACAAGTTGCATGAGGACATCCAGAAAGACCAGTTGGGGGGAGATGTTGGGTACCAAATCTACAAACTTTTTTCTTCCATTTTCACCCACTCTTTCACTTCTTCGTATCATTAATATTCATTGAATGCTCTAAACGCACAAGGTAAATCCCCTTTGATTGTCTTATTTGTAATGTTTAATTAATGAAATAATAGACATGGGGATTTTGCCTACGCGAGTTACTAATTCTGTCATTGTCACAAATCTGGTAGTCAGAGGGTTGCATTTTCAAGTCACAAGAGAAAATCCGAGTTCACAACGCCATTTTTGATATCATTGTAATAGCATAACAGATTCCAAACCTACTCTAGACCTATTTCAGACCTTTCTTGGTTTTCTCTAGGCAACTAGTTTGGTCGTTGTAAAAATTCTATATTTGTAGATATTAGTTGTCAGATTGGGGAGACGGTTTTCTAAACAATTGCATAAGAAGGGTCTAAGGGCTGTGAATTGGGTTAACATGCAAGAGATCAAGTTTGTAATAGAATATTGTTAATTAATTGAATGCAAGCCATTTTTTTGTTCTACTTGTAAGCTGTGAATTTATCGTAGCCCTAGTCAGAGATTTGGGCCCACTCTTATGATCAGGTGCTGCGATATTTCTGTGTGTTGTTATCACATTTTTGTTGAGTATTTTTAAATGTTGTTATAGTATTTTTCTTCAATTGTTGTGAATGTTTCTATAGCTCTACAATTTATCTTTAATTACTATCACAATGGTTCTGGTTTATTTTAGTTGTTAAATCTATGATTGATATTGTATTGTGCCACTGATCTTGCATATACCTTGCGTGTTACCTTGAAATAATGTACACATCTAGATTGATAAATTAATGTGGAAAAAGGGTTGAATAGTTTATTCACACTCGGACACCAAAACTACCTCCTAAAAAATGTAGCAATTTCTAACAACTCTGTAGATATGCCCAAAATAATATTGATCTTCAGACTTGCCTTGCTTTATATATTCAACATAAGGAATCTAGCACACAATACAACAACTTTGGACCTTCTGCCTTATTGACCTTGTTATATTGTTTTCTCTTTTCTGCTTGTTTCTTCTTCTGAGCCCTTTTCTTCCCTGGATCATTTTATGGACTCTCCTCTATATTTATAATCTCATCTCTGAGAGAAGGATTAGCTATTAGCTTTCTAGTTAGCCTAGGCTTATTTTTGGCTCTGGTATGAGGTCTTTGAATATATGGAGGCCTTCTTCTTCCCTGAATAACTCTGCTCTGTTGCACATCTTCATCCTATCCTTCACTAATCTCTCCTTCTGATGATGAGTATGACTGGATTGTTACTTTCCTCTTTCCCTTAGCTAATGAACTTAGAGAGGAATACATATGATCTATCGTTGGTTCCTCTACTGCTCGATTCACATTAAATTCTTCCCTCTCCTGTCTAACCTTTGAAACAAGGCTTTGTGTTAACGGTTCAGGGATGACCTTCTCCACAGTACTAGCTTCCATTTAAGATTCTTCTGACAGAATCAGTCTTCTGCTGGTTTTATTTCTTGAAGAGGAAGCCACTTCTTCCTTGTCTTTAGAAATAACGTTCTTCTCAACTGGAGTGGACTTTTGTTTATACCTTCTTTCATTTTCTTATCGAAAATATTCTAGTGTTTGTGGCTCATTAGGTAACCTTTGACTTCTGGTATAAACCTTATTTGCTCGTTGCATGATAGGTATATGAATGATGGTTTAAACCCTAGCCCTTCTAGTTGAGCTTCTTGTTTGCCTACTTGATGGAGAAGATTATTGGTCAGATTGTAAAGGGGTCAGTATAGGTGTAGGGTTTGATTCTTCCACCCGAGTCTTCTATTTTAAAGGCCTTCCAATTTTCCTTCTTGAATTAATTCCACTGAAACCCTCATCTGCTAGAAACTTGTTCCACGTGGTTTTTTTCTTCCTGAAATGATACACCACCAACATTTTAATTAACCCCTAGTGATAAAGAATGTGAAGCGAATAATTTGGGGTTCATTGTATCTTATGAGACATTTTCATCAGTGATTTGTAAAGGAAGAAAGGGAGGGTCATAGGTCTAGAGCCCAAAATATGAGATAAAAATCTCATTTGATACTGATGAACTATAGAGACCCTACCCTTGCAGGTGATATAACGTCGAACTGTAGTGATAACTCCCTACCATTCAGGCTTAAAATAGGAAATATGGATAGTAGGATTCCAATTCACATTTGCATGCTCAGGTTTAATATATGCATTTAAATCCTATGCAAACAAGACTTTTCTCTTAAACTATGGCTCACCTAAAGCCGATAGTTGGGTAGCTATTGCTATGATGGTTTCTGATATCTTGAAAGTATAAGACCCCAGATTGACTTGCTCTTCATTAAAATATTTGATGAATGCTTGAGAAACCACAACATTCTTCCCCAAAAATTTCTTCAAAAAATGATACCATCGAGCTGCGTGAAATTGTGCCTTTGCACGGTGGTCAAAAAACCGTGTATTATCAGGTTCCATGCGGTTTACCTTACCAATTTTTCCCATTCTATTTTACTAAAAACCAATTCTATTGTTGATGAACACCTATAAAAAAATGAACAGAGGCAAGCCACGAAGCCCTAAAGGCTTGCCTGAAGATAACCTCGAACTGTAGCTTTCTTGGGACAAATAGTTATGGGAAACAGTGAATGTAGACCCCTGGTCTTTGCATGCCCTTGATTTCGGTGAGGTTAGCTGACACAAAATTGAATGATTTGCTTTTAAGTTCCAACTCACTCCACCAAATAATTAACTAACTACTACTCGTACTTTAGTTTTGAATTGCTTCACCTTAATGAGTAGCGTTATAATAACTAATCTTAGCAGTTAGAATACCCAATCCTTATTTTTTTTAGTGAACCTCCAACTAGAAATGGCTACGTTCGAAAAGGGTAGTACCTTTTGTATAGAAGACCTTCAATTGTTCCAAAAGAGTAGTGCCTTTTCAGCTCCTTATACAAGTTATGAGAAAATTGCTACTTTTCAGAAAAAGGTAGCAATTTCTGTGTTGCTTTTTGAAACCAAATTTTCTCGGAAAATTGCTACTTTTCACAAAAGGTAGAAATTTCTTGTTATTCCAAAAATAGAAGATGATTTTGAAATTTTATTCTTAACCTTGGATCATTCACTTTCAGAAGATATCATTGTGGATGAATAATACTCTCAAACTGAATCCATGGCCTTAACTACTCAAGGTAGTTAGAGACTTATTTAGAAGAAAATCTACCCTAATTACTATAAGACACAAAAAAAAAAACTATTGGAATCAAACTTTTTTGGATTTTTTTGAAAATAATAAAAACTTTGACACACTTTTTAACCCTCCAGGGCCTTCAACCATAGGCTAAAGGGACAAGAGAGGATCAAAGACACAAATGCATTGGTGACGAGACTTTGAAAAAATACAGTGCTAACCGTGGCTCCTATTGAGGATGAAGTCCTCCCTGCGAGGCTTCAAGGACCGTATATTCAGTGCCTTAAACTCTAACGACTTTAATAATTTTAGAAACTAATGACAAGAATTGAATTTTCATTAACCGAACTCAAGCACGACTCTATATACAGACACACGTACCATTGGGCATGGATTTTTATTGAAACATAACTCCAAATATTTTACAATGGAAAGACTTGACTGAATTAACAAATGAATTTTTTTCTGAGAAAATGACCATTGAATGGACCCCCAATTAATTGATCATTATCTAAATGCTTCAGTAGAAACATGTTTTTCTCCAAAACTTGAGAAATTTTGAATGGCCCAAACAACAAGTTGTCGAACTTGCCATGCTTTCCAGGGTATTCTCTTCTTACATCCCAGTGTGGTACCAAATAATTTTCTTGAAACACCTATTGGTTTTCCCTTTTTTCAAAAATAGATTTTACCTTGGTTTGTATTTTTATGCTTTTCCATCAAGGATTCCCAAATTTGTTGAGCTTCTACAAGTTGCAACATTCTTCTCTGAATGGGATTTGAATCATCAATTTCATCCTGTAAAACTTCATAACAGTAAGGGCCAACTGTAATGGCATCATAACATTAGTACCATAAACAAGTTGGAAGGGAGAAACTCCAATTTATCTCTTGCTGCTCACCCCGTCTTCCCAAAGAGAATGAACTAGCTGAGTGTCCCAACTTCTTTTATTTGTGGAATCATCTTCTTAATGATTCTTACTAGGATTTTTTTTGATGACTCGGCTAACACATTACCTTGGGAGTAATAAGGTGTAGAATGAGTCAACTAAATATTATATTTATGACATAAATTATTCATCTTAGCAGATTTAAAAGCCATTTCATTGTCGGTCACCAACTTATGAGGTCAACCAAATCTAGACATAATATTTTCCAATAGAAATTTAATTATTACCATGTCAGTGGTGTTCCTGGTTGGAATGGCCTCAATCCACTTGGTGAAATAGTCAGTGGCTGTAAGAATCCACCTGTGTTGTCCTGATGATGGCAGATGAATCTCACCAATGAAGTCTAACCCCCACTACTAGAAAGGGGCGTCTCCTGAAATGAGAATGAGAGGTAGTGGGATCATCTTCTGCTTTCCGGAAAAAATTTGAGACTCAATACAAGCCCTGTCTTTAGCAAAAACATCAGAGAAAAGGTTTGGCCAATAATAGCCAGCTCTTATAATTTTATTTGCGGTAGCTTTCCAGTATAAATGTCCACCATACACCCCTACATGTAGCTCACACATAACTTTCTGTGACTCAACCTTATCTACACATCTCAATAAAAATCCTACAGGATCTTTCCAATAAATATTGTTTTCCATTATTCAATACTTAACAACCTTAAGTTTAAAACCCATTTTCTTTTATTTTTCCATTTCTGGAGGACAAATGAGATTTAATAAAAAGTATACTATATCCTTATATTAGTTGGAATAAAAAATTTCAGGATAATCAGATATACCTTTTTTATCTGTTTCTTCAACTACCTCCATGTTCATATTTAGAGCTTTGTAATTTGATTCCGCCATCAAGAGGGCTAAGTCCTGTCCCTTTATCATCTTGGTAGGTCTGATTTCAATGTCAAATTCCAGAATCTTTGTTAACCATCTTCCTCTCCTACCATCTGTATCTGGCTGCAACAATACATTCTTGGCAATGATATTTGGCACAAAAGCAATGAATTTTTAATGTAGAACATAAACTCGAAAAGACTTTAAAGCCTTTTCCAATGCATATGCCTATTTTTCGATCAAGATGTACCTTAACTCAACATATCTTAATGTATGGCTGAAAAAAGAAATAGGTTGTTCCAAGCCTTCTTTGTTCTTTTGTAGTAAAACTGCCGCAATAATTTCCTCAGAAGCATATGAAAAAGTAAGGAAATACTTCTCAAAATAAGGGTTGATTAACACCAGGGCTTCAGTCAGAGCAGATTTTATTTCTATGAAAGAGATTTTTTATTCATCTTGTCATCTAAATTCTGCATATTTCTTTAATAAGGCATTTATGTGTTTAATTAGTTCTGCAAAGTTCGGAAAAAAATGCCTCAGAAAATCAATTTTTCCCAAGAATGACTGTAATTATTTCTTATTTCTGGGTGAACCAATTTTCTGTATAGCATCAACATTCCCTGGGTCAATAAAAATACCATTTTCTATCACTATGTGCCCTAATAGTTTTTCCTCTTGAATAACAAAGCATGATTTCTTTGGGTTCAAAGACAAACCAAATTTTCTACACTTATTAAACATTTGCTGCAAATGTTTTAAATGATCCTCATCAGATTTTGAAAAGACTGCAATGTCATCTAAGTAAATGAATACAAACCTATCATTTTCCCCTACAAAGGCAATATCCATTGCCCATTGAAACATTGCACCTACATTCATTAAACCGGAAGGCATCTTATTGTACATAAATGTTCCCTAGGGTGTAGTGAACGTTGTTTTGTCCCTGTCTTATTTATCAACTGAGATTTTATTATACCCCAAGAAACCATCTATCATTGACAACCTCTTTGAGCCTACAACCTTCTGCAAAACATGGTCCATCTTGGGTAAAGGATAATTATCCTTTAGCAAACACCGGTTCAAATTGTGGAAATCAATGCAAATTCTAATTTCACCATTCTTCTTTCGAACCGGGACTATATTAGCTACCCAATTGGAAAATAATCCCAGAAGAATTATTTTGGCTTCCCACATCTTCTTGATTTCCTTTTCAACAATAGGGAGTAACATGGGATTAATATGTCTTATCTTCTGTGCTACCAGATTTGCTTCTGTTTTGAGAGGAATTTTATGTTCCATTATACTTTTTCCATATGTCTTTAAATCACTATAGGGCCATGCAAAAATATCTGAATATTGCTTCAACAAATTTACATATTTAGCTCTAGTTTCTTGTGGAAGAAATTTAGAAACTTTGACAAATCTAGGCTCATTTTCTGTACCAATATTGCAGTCAATTGTATTCTCTCCATCTATCTTACTATTAGGCTTTAAAAAGACATCATTATTTTTTAAAAACCTTTCTAAAGGAACCAAGCCTTTAGGAATAAATTTTGTTTTTATATCAATAATGTATTTTCTAGCTATAGTCCTTTTAAAGGGCTTGCTGTTCAGACTTTCAACCATGTCTTTCTCATTATCAATTTGAATGTCTGAAAATTCCTCTACACATTCCAAGGATTTCTGAATTTCTTTATCATATTAAAATAATTTCCAGTATTTGATATTGTCAGGAATGGAAGGTTTCTTTTTTATCTGGACATCATATGTTGCTGTAACATCAAGAGGAACCTTGAAATTACTGGCAGTTATGGCCAGTGAATCTGCCATTTCATTTGCTTCCCTGGAAACATAATTTAAATTGAACGCTGAAAAATAGTGTTCAATTAAATCCCACACTTCCTTTCTGTAGTTTTTTTATTTTGAATTTTTCACTTGATAATTATCTCTCACCTATTGTACCACCAATTCTGAATCACCAAAAAAAACCAACTGTTCAGCTCCCAAATATTTTGCTTCTTCATACCCAAAACAAGGGCTTCATACTCAGTAGTGACAAATTGTAATTTGTATGATAGGGTCACTACTTGCATAGTGGGAGAAATAAGAACTACACCAGTCCCTGGTCCCTCTCGTGATGAGGCTCCATCAAAATATAATTTCTATATTTTCCCTGTTTCCAAATTCTTCTCATTTATGACTTGTAAATTCTACTTCTTCCTGAGTTCAGGCTGAAAATTACTGTCATCAGCAGCAAGGTGTAATATGGATGACCCTAACTCCTTCTCTTATGCATATATAGGATGATTTGAGGGGTTTTGCTGATCACTTATGATATAAGCCATTTTTTTTTCCCTATACAATCTCCTGAATTCTCCTCCAAAGACTGGGATCGTGGCATAGGTCATATCCATTTGAAGGGTGCCTCTTAAATTTTTGGACCAAGATCTAGAAAGAGGCATTCCAAACCTAGAAGGTATATCCGAAACCACTATTTACATTACTAGAATTTTATGGGGAGCTGGGTAAGGGAGATTACCAAATATTTGATCACTTCTAAACACTTGACCCTTTTAGAGTCGAATGTGGAAATATCATGGTATTTCTTAGTGATTTCCTGTCCTAGTTCATCCATCACTTTCTTAGGCGTTAGATTGTGAGAGGCCCCATAATCTAATATGCAGTTATGTAGTAGCTTGTTATGAATATTGAGTGAAAGATAAAAAGGTGGGGAATTATCATCATTTTGATCTTGGACATGGCTACCCAAGTAGATGGTAGGATGTTCATCCTCTAGATTTACTGAGTCAGGAGCAAGCGTAGATGGCTGTAATAGAATTTTAAATGTTTCTCTGTAGGCTGAATTTTTCAAAAGTTCAAGGAGTGGAACCATAATATTGATTTTATTTAGTTCTGACTCAAAACTTAAATTGAGAGGGAAAAAATCCTTATTTTCTATATCAGTTTTCCTAACTGGAGGAAGGTTAGGCGATGGAGGAGTATCATTAACTTTTTCCTTTTGTTTGGAAACATGTTTTTTAGAATCTTGTTTTTTTTGGACAACCACTTTAGACCTCAAATTATAATTTATTGTCTGATTTTCAACTTTCTTTTTCTCATTTTGGAAATAAATACGAGCACCTTCGTCATATGAAAAGAGATTTATCCTAGACTGATCTTCATACTCTTGTAGAGTCAAACACATTTACTATGATGTCTCCCCAACTAAATTTATGTCTTCATCTTCCTCTTCCTATTCTTGCTGATTTTCCTCAGCAAAATGATTCAATGGAGGCCGATCATTCTGATCATCGGGATTTCTTCTTAGACGTTGTATAATCTATTGAGGCTGAAAGGGTCTCCTAAAAGGAGCCCGATTTCTATTTCCTTCATTTTGAATGGGTCTAACAACAACCCAATTTTATAATTCCAGTTTAGACACTTTAGAAACAAGATCTTTAATTAAATTGGACATTTGATCAAGTTTTTCTTCGGCTGTAAAATATTTGGAGGAAGAAGGTGGTATCTCCTCTTTCATTTTTGTTCTTATCCTTTGCTCCCTTACCTTCTTCTATTTTCATTTTATTTGAGGCCAAAAGATTGGACTACACTCCAATAACAGCCTCCTGCATAGCTACCAATGTTTGTGGCTTCTTAGCTCTAACCACAATGAAAAATTGGAGTCTAAAGCATTGGAAAAGGTTATCATAGCTGTAGTTTTACGAGGTTTGACTTCTACAGGAATTTTTTGATAAACTTTATTGAATATTTTTGTAAAATATACTAATGACTCATCAGTGTTCTTCTTTAAAGCTCCAAACTTTGTAAGGCAATACCAATAATCCTTACGATCACCCCATCGTTTTACAAACACTTCCTCCAAAACATATATTCATGTTACTGAATTTGCTGGTAGATTTATAAACCACTTACGAGTTTCTCCATCCAAGCTTTAAACAAGGAGTCTTGAACAAACATCTTCATGTTCAATGTTTTGGTTATCAGCGTAACTGTAAAAATAAACTAAATGCTCTTAAATTGATATTTCTTCTCCCTCCCATGTATATTTGGGAAAATATTTCAGATAATCCCCTTGAGGAAGAGCATGCATAAGTTGAGGGAGAACAAGCGGTGCATATCTTGCAGCAACATTTTGTTGCATCCTTGTAGGAGGAGGCTGAGCCACGACTTGCTGAGGTACAATCAATGAATGACTCACTGATACATACGTTTCAGTGCTTGAAATTGTAGTCTGTATTTGTTCTTGGACTGGTTCTTCAGGCTCTTGAGCTAAGCAGAATGGATTATGAAAGAAATGAACATAAGAGGATTTTATTTCGACCTCTCCAGGAGAATCAGATTCAGATGTAGATTCTTAAAGGATTTGGGAAAATTCAATTTTGTTTTGTTAAACTAAAAATTCAGAGAGATAAAAGGTCAAATTTTTAGGAAGATTACCTTCTCCTAGATGAGAAGAGGAGGAGCCAATAGATGGGTTTTGGAACAGGTGAGAATACTCTTGTTGAGGGTCAAAAGAGGATTGATATTCAAGATGAGTTTGAAGAAAGTTTAAAACTATTTTAATATCTTCTTCAGTTAGAATAGCCCTATCTAAGAAGGGTGAAATCTCCAATACCTGTTCTAATTCCCTTTCCATACGCACAAAGGCTTATGATTCCTGATTCTCTTCACTGACACTTAAAACCTCTGATTTTTCTTCTTTCTCTGGAGTAACATTTATCTCTAATTTACTAAATGATGATTGAGGGGTACTTTTAGTTGCATCTATGCTAACATCATCTATTTTATCTTTTATATAAGTAATTTTAACTGAGATATTACAATAGAATCTACAATTGAGGACTGATTTGAACTTTCTAGTGAATCCTTTGAAATTGAAACTTCATTTTCTTTTAAAATAGATGATGGTACCTTTTCTTTTGGAATATATTTCGAATGCAATTTTCTCACTAGATGTGATGTAGCTTCAGTTATTTTCTTCTTCCCTCTTGCATCCTTTATGATATTTTTTGGATCAGAGACTTGAGTCACATGAGGTGACCTCTGATTTCCTCTTGTAGTAGGCAGTCTTGAAACCCCTCATCCTTTTTGTGGAGTCACTAGGTGAACTAATTACAATCAGAAAGAGAGACTAGTTTTTATTCACCGTTAAAGACTAGTACTAGGTGTTCATGCAAGAAACTTGGGAGAATACTGAGTTTAGGATCTTCATCTCCCAATAGACACATCAAAATATGTTAGCATTGGAATCAACACTTAGATTGTAACAAATTTCTAACCACACACATATTAAGCTCAGGGTATTTTCTTATAGTTGGATTAGGTTTTGGAAGGTGGTTGGATTTATCACACACTCAAAAAAGGATTTTGAACAGAGAAATTACTCACACATATGGGGGTACTAGTATTTGATGTGGTAGCAAAGATAATTTTGTAATATAATGGTTAGGATAATATGAAATTAATAGTGGGTGTATAGGATAGAAGTCCACTGCTTAAATGAAAGGATAACAAAATATTCCAGACCTGTAATATATTAATGAAAGAAATATTTCACAAGACTGATAAGAATCTCATTACACATCTAAAAGGTTTCTGTCACAGGGAATGCTTATGAATGGGCTTACCATACATATTTTATCAATAAAGCTTGTAAAACATGACTGATAAAAATAGATAACCATGTATTGCTATATCATAAAAATTACAAAAACATGAGACAATACATACATACATATATATATATATATATATATATCACAATCTAGAAATGAAGCTATAAGACATGGACACACATAAGAAAATTACACAATACACACATCAAAAGATTCATAAGTCGTCAAGAGTGTATATGAATATTATAAGTTGAAAAAGTACAAAACTCCGGATGAAATGAGATGAACAACTCACGAACCCTTTTCTCATTGCTTTTCATAATATATATACAAAAAGGTAATCTAAAAGATCCACAATTTTAGCTAGTCTGTTGTAGGAACTTTATTACAACTTTCTAAATATAGCAAAAACTATTTAAAGTTTATCTAAAAAATAGAAAGGCAGTTTGATGTAGAATATTTGGTTTGCAAAAGTACGAAAATAGAAATTGATAATATGAAAGTCAAGCTTGTTGAGCTAAGGTGGCTAAATGCTCCTTGATTCCTGGAAGATGTTTCTCCATAAAAAGTGTAACAATTACTAATTGAATGTGACTTGGATATTTATCTACAAAAAGTGCAACAACCACTAACCGAATGCGACTCTTGGAAGATAGCTCACTAGATAATGCTTGGCTGTGAAGAGGAAAGATTACCACTGAAGAAGAATATACTTAATCATCGTCTAATGTCATCCCTTGAGACTAAAACAACTTGTCCTTTTATCTTCTTATGACCAAAACAAAGAGCCGCCTCTTGGAAAATGTAGTAATTTATGATAACTCTATAGATAGGCCCAAAATAATATTGATCTTCATATTTGCCTTGCTTTAGATATTCAACGTAAGGAATCTAGCACAAAAGACAACAATCTTAGACCTTCTTCCTTATTGACCTTCTTATTTGGTTTCTCTTTTCTTCTTGTTTCTTCTTCTGAGCCTTTTTCTTCCTTGAATAATTTTATGCACTCTCCTCTACATTTATAATCTCATATATGAGAGAAGAATTATCTATTAACTTTCTAGTTAGCCTAAGATTATTTTTGGATCTGTTATGAGATCTTTGAATATATGGATTAAGAATATATGGAGGCCTTCTTCTTCCCTGAATAACTCTGCTCTGCTTCACATATTCATCCTATTCTTCACTACTCTCTCTTTCTGATGATGAGTATGATTGGATTGTTACTTTCCTCTTTCCCTTAGCCGATGAACTTAGAGAGGAATAAACCTGAGCTATTTTTGGTTCCTCTGCTGCTAGATTCACATTTACTTCTTCCCTCTCCCGTCTAACCTCTGAAATAAGGCTTTGTGTTAATGGTTCAGGGGTGAACTTCTCCAAAGTACTAGCTTCCATTGAAGATCCTTCTGACAAAATCAATATTCTTATTTCTTGAAGAGGAAGCCACTTCTTCCTTGTCTTTAGAAATAACGTTCTTCTCAATTGTAGTGGAATTTTGTTTAACCTGATTTCATTTTCTTGCCGGAAAGACTCTAGTGTTTGTGATTAATTAGGTAACCTTTGACTTCTAGTATAAACCTTATTTTCTCGTTGCATCATAGGTATAGGAATGGTGGTTTCAACCCTAGCCCTTCTATCTAAGCTTCTTGTTTTCCTGCTTGATGGAGAAGATGATGGGTTAGCTTGTAAAGGGGTCAATATAGGTGTAGGGTTTGATTCTTCCACCCGAGTCTTCTGTTTTAAAGGCCTTCCCACTTTCCTTCTTGAATTAATTCCACTGAAACCCTCATCTACTAGAAAATTGTTCCACGTGGTTCTGTTCTTCCTCAAATGATACACCACCAACATTTTAATTAACCCCTAGTGATAAATATTATGAATCAGATAATTTGAGGTTCACTTCATCTTCTGATACATTTTCATCAATTATTTGTAAAGGAAGAAAGAGAGATTCATAGGTCTAGAGCCCGAAATATGAGATAAAAATCTCATTTGATACTGATTAAATATGGAGAACTTGCCCTCGGAGGTGATATAACGTTGAACTATAGTGATAACTCCCTGCCATTTAGGCTTAAAATAGGAAATATGGACAGTAGGAGTCCAATTCAAATTTGCATGCTCAGATTTAATATATGACTTTAAATCCTCTGCTAACAAAACTTTTCTCCTAAACCATGACTCACTTGAAGCCGACAGCTGGGTAGCTCGTGCTATGATGGCTTCTAATATCTTAAAAGTCTAAGACCCCAGCTTGAATTGCTCTCCATTAAAATGTTCGGTGAATTCTTAAGTAACCGCAACATTCTCCCCTGAGAATTTTTTCAATAAACGATACCATCCAGCTGCTTGAAATTGTGCCTTTGCATGGTGGTCAACAAATTGTGCATTAGCAAGTTCCGAGCACTTTACCTTACCACTTTTTCCCATTCTATTTTGCTAACAACCAATTGAAATGTTGATTAACACCTGTAAAACAATGAGCAAAGGCAAGCCACAAGGCCATAAAAGCTTGCTTGAATAAAACCTCAAATTGTAGCTTTCTCGGGACAAATAGTTATGGGAAACAATGAATGTAGATCCATGGTATTTCAGTGAGGTTAGTTGACACGAAATTGAATGATTTTCTTTTAGGTGCCAACTCACTCCACCAAATAATTCACTCCACCAAACAATTAACTAATTGTTACTCGTACTTCAGTTTTGAACTGCTTCACCTTTAATGAGTCACGTTAGAATAACTAAACTTAGCAGTTAGAATAGCCAACCTTTTTTTTTAGTGAGCCTCCAACTAGAAATGGATACTTCCAAAAGGGTAGTACGTTTTGTTTAGCAGACCTTTAGTTGTTCCAAAAGAGTAGTGTATTTTCAACTCCTTATACAAGTTCCGAGAAAATTGCTACTTTTCAGAAAAGGTAGCAATTTCTGTGTTTCTTTTTGAAACCAAATTTTATCGGAAAATTGATACTTTTTAGAAAAGGTAGCAATTTCCTGTTATCCCTAAAATAACAGATGATTTTGACATTTTATGCTTAAACTTGGATCATTCACTTTAAGAAGATATCATTATGGATAAATAATACTCTCAAACTGAATCCATGGCCTTAACTACTCAAGGTAGTTAAAGACTTATTTAGAAGAAAATTTACCCTAATTACTCTAAGACACAAAAACAAACTATTGGACTCAAATTTTTTTGGATTTTGTTGAAGATAATAAAAAATTTGACACACTTTTTAACCCTCCAGGGCCTTCAACCACAGCCTAAATGGACAAGAGAGGATCAAAGACACAAATGAAATGGTGACCAGAATTTGAAAATATACAGTGCTAACAACTTCTAAAAAGGGTTCAGTATGGTTTTATCCGAAAAAAGGGCACTGACAGTGCTAGGACAAAACTGTCAACTTGACATCAGCACGGGCAGGCCACTAGAGAAGAGAGGTGACCCATAAAATTAGGGTTTTGACTAAGTTTCTCTAGTGATCGTTCAAGGCATATTTCTTTGAGTCTTTAGAGGTTTTATTTATGTATTTTTTCTAAGTGGAAATATTTCATAGGATCTGTCACAGGGAACTTCAGGATCAAGGATGAGAAGTGAGCAATGTGACAAATTACTGTGTAACAACATGTCATTGGGGTGCCTTTTCTTATAGAGTCCTCCCATTCGGTCCTTGCAGTAACCCAACCACTTTTTAAAGAGAAGTTTTAAGTATCTTTGTTGAGCTTGTTCATAACTTCGTGGCGATATACATGGATGATTTCACTCCTTATGGATGTAATTTCCAGGAAGCCCTCTCTAATCTAGGTAAATTCCCGAGAAAATGTATTGAAATGAAATTCTCATTGAGCCTTGAGAAATGTGAATTATTAATGAAGGCAGTGACTGTCGTTGGCCACTCCATAAATCAGGAAGGAATACAGGTGGACCCAAACCATATTGCTATCATAAAAAGGGTCCCTACCCCTCAAAAATAAAGGGATCTTAGGAGTTTACTGGGCTTAGCTGGTTATTATAGAAGGTTTATCAAATATTTTAGTAAAGTGGCTTCACCATTGTTTAGATTGTTGGCCAAGGATTCAATTTTTTGTTGGACAAGTAGCCACCAATAAGCCCTTCAAACATTAAAATAAAAATTAATCAATGTGTTATCCTCCACAGTGTTTCAAGGATGAGAATCAAAACCGACAAAGGTAACTTAAAAGCACTTGGGATTTGGTAGCTAGCCCTATCAAATCAGAGAGGGCTCTCTCTATTATCTTGCAGCCAAAAGATGATTGAAGAAGGGTAAAGATATTAGGCTAGGTCTGAACTCTAGGGTTTCGAAAACTTAGGGTTTTGTTGGATCAGGAGGAGAGGCAAAGGAAATTAGGTCAGATCTAAGAGATTGCAGTTGCAGGGATACAAAGGGGCATGAAAGATATGTTCAATGGCACTTTAGGGTTGTCAATTTTAATGTAGGGTGGAAAATAAAAGGATAAAAATGAGCATGACAAGCATGAGTTCATTTATCAGAACATGAACAACATAAACATGAAATTCCTACCAAAACAGAGCATAAGTTTAAAGAATTATGTTTAACATCTTATAGGAAGATCACTGAAAAGCATAGATATGGAAGATGAATCAATAATTCATAAAAGTGAATTACAATAGAAAAACACTGCCAAAAAATCATACCACATGAACCCCTATATAATCGCTGCAACTGAACTTGTATTTCTGCAAATGTCAATTGTACACAAGACTCCAAGCCTTCTACTCACTGATGTACAACCTTCATTTTGAATGAAAAATAGATACAAATAGACCAAAACCATGTTCATGTCTATCAGGGGTCAAATCCCTCAAGATAGGATCAATTTACACAAATTTCTCCAACAAAACCTAAGACTGGGGAGGTTAAAAAAAAATCTCCTTTTAGCCTTTAACTGACCTACCCATCATTAATGATCCTCAAAATTACATCAAATTGACATTTACAAGCCAATTTACATTCGTCTACATCAGATCAACTCAAAATAAGAGGATTTACATCATGAAAAACCAAATTTGACTGAAGAAACTCGAAAAATTGACCAGTAGACAAAAGGGCAGCACCATCGGGGAAAAGTGCAACGTCATCTTACTGGACACATGTGATTGCCTTCCTGAGCTTCAAATGCTGATCTGA
Source organism: Pinus albicaulis (assembly GCA_034641835.2). NCBI lineage: Eukaryota > Viridiplantae > Streptophyta > Pinopsida > Pinales > Pinaceae > Pinus > Pinus albicaulis. Next base: position 461,005,430 of record CM076581.1, read on the forward strand.
AGGTACCATTGGAAATGTTAGGATGTCTAGTTTTCCATAGACTCCTTAAGCAAGAAAAATGTCCTTTCCAAGGCTTAGAAAAATTCATTCTCCCAAGATCACTCCAAAAGCGCAACGCCTCAGTCAAAAAGGTGGCAGAAAGTGAGTTTTTAGCCTATTTTTTTGCACTTTACTCTCATGGCACAAAAAGTGGATATTTGAGATGTGTAGGTGATTATCTATCCACAGATGTTGATTTTAGTTCATTTGGACCTCTGAGGGAAAATAACAATGCCAAGGCGCTGCACTTTTGGTTGTCTGTTATTTCATGTTTTAGGCCAAAAACACCAAAATTTCAAAAATTTTCAAAATTTGTTCAAAATTTTCCCAAACTTGCCCCATGACATCAGGAGATGATATGTTAGGCAATGAGGGAGGCCTCAGCCAACAAATCAATTTTTTCCTTCTCCTTTTGCTGCATTAGGGTTTGCCTCAACTTGTTCTTCAATTGCTTGATTCTGATTTGAGAGATCATGTTCCTTGTGCAGTAGTGTATGGCCATGTACCTCTGAAGATTATTGTTTCGGTTGTTAGGATCCTATAATAATAGGGTTCATAATTTTTTAATTAACTTTGATAATATTGTAAATATGTACATACCTTGCTTCTTGCAAGTTGTTTTCCCATATTTGAAAACAATAATAAAAAAATGAAAAGAGGGTAAAAGTCCTAAAAGAAAGATCAAAGGACTTGGAAAAGAATAGACCCCAAAAGAAAAAAGATCTAAAAATAAGACATGAAAGTGAGCAAGTCAAAATGCCACTACTATTTACTTTTACTACAAGAATAATGATTATGTGAAGATTGCTCAAAATGCCATAATCCATAATCAGTTAAATAGTTTAATCTTAACTTTTCATGCTTTGAATCTCATGTTTTAGATAGAGAATAAAGATATGTCAAATGGTTTAAACTTGACAAATCAGTAGATAGTTAGAGAATAAATGAGGAGCTCAATAGTTTAATCTGAGCCCTCGGATGAAATAAGGTTAGACTTAGATAGATTTATGCTTTGAAAGAAAAAATGGATTTAGGGTTGCAAGCTTAAATGCACCCATGCAAATGAAGTAAAAAATTTTTAGAATAATGATGGGTAGGTAGAAAGCAGTTGTGCAAGACATGTAATAAAGCATCATCGGGAAAAAAATTACTAATTTCCCCTCCCCCACAATGATCCAGTATTCTAAATCTCCAGTTAAAGAGGCTCAGAGCATTTCTCTGACTTCCATTGGGACTGGACCCAAGGCTTAATAACTGTTTGGTTAAAAATATTGGATTCCCTACATAAAACCCATTTCATCTGCATATTCACCCATTTTCAAAAAATAAAAACCCTTTTCCTAAGTAAAATACATATTTTTTCTTAGAAAAATAAAATCCCCCTTAATTAATTTCATTCAAAAAACACTCAAAAAACCCACAAAATACATTTTATCCTAACTTTATGTGTAAAAAATAAAAATGGGACAAATTATGCTAAATTGCCTATTTACACTTAGTTTAAATTCCGTGTATTTTGATTCATTTCATTCATTATATTTCCATTTCATATTAATTGCTAACCTAAAGTATTAAATCCCTTATAAAAAACCCTTCCCGTATATTATTAATTTCTTTATATAAAAATATCTCCAAAACCCAATATTTAAAGTTTAACCTATGGTTGATTTATCACACATTCTAAATAAAAACCCCTCCCTTTTTCCCCATAGGTTTAAACATATCCTATAAAATAAATCCCGCTACCTATGGTTTTAAAACATTTGTTAATGTTTTATACTCCATATTCTCGTGCCATTGGATATAAAACGCTTGTTAATGTTTTATGTGCCACATTATAAAATCTCCCCTCTAATCAAATAATACAATGTTTTACATTATAAATATATATTTATAACGTTAAAACTATCTCGCTATACCAATAAAACAAAACAATAGTTTTTGCATTTTAAAACTATGTTTTAAATACATTTCATTAAAACCCTTTGCATAATAAAGCCCGGACCCCACCTCCTACTACTGAGAAATTTTTCCATTAAATCTCAGTCATTCGCATTAGCCGTCCCAGATCCGACGAACACAAAAGCATATTGCAATTTAAACTGCGTGAATAAAACATATTTCAAACTACGCGAAATAGGTTGGTTTTCTCCTTTCTCCCTCCACGCGGTAAAATTCTATTGGATCGCATTCGATCCAACCAAAACCATATACCGCCCATTTCTCGTGTGATAACCACCTATGGTTTTCGCCTTTGAAAACCAAAACTGCCTTCTTTCTTTGATGTGACCGCCATTAAATGCAGACTCTTTTAAACCTAAAATGTCAAATAAACCTCCATATTGCACCATTAAACCATTTCATTGCGTTATTTTCCTGTATTCATCTTCTTGACTGAGAAGACGAGGACCTATGCATTGTTTTATACCCAGAAAAGAAGAAAAAGCCCCGTATTTGCTATAAAGACTGCAGAAAGCTTCCGGATTGTTGCCAAAGACCTTCAAAGATACCAGAAACCTGTTCCGACACCTAAGAATAAGTTTAAAAGACCAATACTTGCACAAAACATGTATTTTCTAATAAAACAAGCCTGTTATCATTTGAAAGGAATTTTCTGAAGGAATTAAGCCCATAAAAAGCCTAATTACCCAAAGAAAACTTGTAGTGGTCCGAAAAGAGCAAATTCCTTATCAAAATTTGATAAAACCCTTGTTTCAACACTGCATAGAGTTTTAAAGGAAAAAATAAATTTACTTATCATTTGCAAACCTTATAAGACTCCTAAATTGCCCAAAAATCCTTTGCAAGTAACTGCAAACTTTCTGCGCCCAAATTTGAATCAATTTTAGCCTAATATTCACTGAAAGAAGTATAAGAAACCCTTGTTTCTTATTTCATAAACCTGTGAGAGTCCGAGGAACAGTTGAAAGCCAAAATTGAAGGTTGAAAACCAAGTTGTGCCTACTTTTATCCAAAGAACCTCTGTAAAAGTCAAGAAACACTTTTGCAAACCATTTAATCTTACAAAAGAATCCAGAAATCCCAAAAAACAGAGTTTTAGTTATCCAGAAAACCCAAAAAAAAGAGTTACAAAGGAATCCAGAAAGCCCAAAAAACAAAGTTTCAGTTATCTAGAAAGCCTAAAAAATGTCAGAATCCAATCCAGCTCTGTCTTCCAAGACTGCAATCATTATAAATCCTCTAAAACCTCCTGTTGTAGACATTGAACACACACATTTAGTAGATGTGGACTATAAAATAGCAGATCCAGTTGTTGAATTTAATTTGTTAGACCTCCACTACTAGAGTTATGAAAAGTCCTTAGATCAGGTTGAAGATTTCCAAATTTGGGAATAAAACCTATCCAAATATGTTGTTCCAATCACTCATCAATGCCTAGAGGCTATTAGGTTGTGTCATAGCTATTATTCACCTAAACATAGAGCAATAATGAATGCAAACAAAGAGGGGCCGTTTACAATTACTGCCGATTCCATAAACCAGATGCTATAACTCAAAACTGATCCCAAAGCAGTTCCTTTGTCAATAGAAGCACTTACAAAGTTGTACATTGGTCGTGAGTTTCCCAAAAGGTTTCAAATTTTTCAAGTTTTCATGCCTTTACATGTTGAAATTCCACAAATCAACCCTCCATATTCTACTTCAAAATGTCCAGAAGGGTCTAGGCATGTCATTTCCATGTTGTCATTTATCCTAATATACTTTACAGATGAGCATATTGATGAATCAATCCTAGGTTTCCTCTCTACTTTTACACCGAGACAACCTCCCTCTATAATTTTCAATTATGCTGAGTATAGAGCTGACAATATCCATGATCAACTTGTCAAATTTCCAACTGAAGGAGTATTTATATATACATCTTTTCTCTTCCATATGTTCTTGTATTTTCAAGCAGACAAGTTTCAAATAACCCTCCAGAAGCTTGATATAGAAGAAAAACCACTTTCAGTCATCTTTTGGACCTCTTTGATCAGAAAAGAGTCCACATAGTTCACTTTTTGAGAGTTTACAAATAACTTTATTCACCCGTTGATAAGTATGTTGACTAATACAAAACAGCCAAGAATCAGTGATGAAACGAAAAAAGTTCTACAGCTATCAGAGCACACTAGAACTAGAGATTGGTACTTATATAAAAAACATACATAAATCAGAGTTTTTGGGTCCAATCTGTTACCCTATAAACTTCCTAAGTATGTGCCAATGAGAATTTTTGCCTTGGAGTATATCAGGAAAATCTTAAATTTTGATTCTATCAACTTCCTAACAGCCAAAAAGAAGACCCAATTTAAGTTTTAAGAATCAGGTGGGACCATTTATTTGTAATCACAGAGATGCAGAACAAGAAGCAGCAAAACAATTGCTTGAGTACAGATTTTAAGAGAGCTTCTCATGGAACTATGATCCACAAGGAATATTAAGCAAAATGAGGATTAAGTGCAAAATAAAACCTTATATACATGAGAAAAAACTAGAGATTGAACTGTATGTCAGTAAAACTGAGTGGCTAGAAAATACTTTAGTAGATGCAGTTAAAGAAGGTGATACTAGTCACACCTTGAAAATTGAAGATCAAGGAGAGAAAGCTACTAAAAGAATTTGAGAAGAAGGAACATACACTGCTGCGACAACAATTGAGACAAGGTTTAAAATTAGATACAATAAAAAGCCTAAAGTCAATTCACTTGATAAAGGAAAAGTGACTATAGAAGTAGAAGACAGAGATGCTCTAGTGACAAATACAGATGCTGCTACAGTCAATACAAATGAGCCAGCAACAGAGATTTTAAATGAAGGAAATCCTGATAATTCAAACACTCAGGTCATAGAGAAGAAATAGAATTTGGAGGCATCTTCTTCACAGATAACAGAAGAAAAAGATCTTGATATCAAAGAAAAATATAAGCAGATTAAGACAAAGAATGAAGAAATCAAGAATGAGATATATTCTCAGTATTTGAAGCAAACACCAGGCATTCATAACATATTTTTATCAGCTTTTGACTATTAAAATAAAATTTTTATTATGTCAGTACTTCAACCAACAGTTGAGACTCCCAAGATAGTTGCAGACTATAAGAAAGTTGATCTTGAAGTGCCCACAGAAAGTATTCATGCACTAGATAAGATTGAGCTTCATAGGAAAAGTTCAGAGATGTTATATTCTACCCTAACTACCAAGGCTATGAGTATCCACAAGCTTCATAATGAAATCATAAACACGAGGGATCAAATGAAGGTTGAAAAAGCTTCCTCATATGCTAAAGGTCTTAGGATTATGTCTTTAGAAGAGTTGGTTATCCAAGTAGGATATGATCCTGCAAATGTTAAAGTTGCAGAAGAGTTAGTGAAGAAAAATAATGCTGACATTTCAACATTAAGGAAACAACTCAAGCTTCCACTAACTGAACATCCACAGGCTAGAGAAATAGTACAAGAGAAAAATCACAAAGATGACATGATGAACTTGATTTTTCAATTAACAGGATAGATAAAAGAGATGGAAATCCAAATGGACAAGATTTTCCATGGAAGAGAAATTACAAAAACATAGGAAACTCCTACAGTAATTCCCATGGTTACTACTGCTGTGCCCACCAAAAGTACCACTGGCTACTGCAGTGCCAGTGGCATCATCCACAACTTCAGCCACAAAATCCTCTACTACAGCAGCTCAACATTCTGATGAGGCTAGTAAACTAGTTAAAGCCATGGAGGAAATGTCACTTCAAACAAATGAGATTAATAGATTGAAGAAAGTGATTGAAAATCTTGAAAACACCAAGAAACTAGACCAAATCAATGCTAAAACTCATGAATAAAGGGCTAACCGATTAAATACTGAGTTGAAAAATCTACAAAAGGAATTAACCTTAAAAGAGCCAATTTCTTATGTGAAGAATTAGTTATGGAGTAAAATAATTGAAGCCATCAATGATGTTTGGCCATCAATCCAGGTAATATATGAGCAGAGGGATTTACTGAAGGAAGCACAAGAAAATATTCAGAAAACAAAAGATGAGCTAGGTGACAGACCTGAGCAAGCCATATAATTTATCAAATTCCTCAACAATAAAAACAAGCAGGAGTTGGAAGAAATATAAATCACTGATAGGATAGAGACAATCCTTGAAATAAGTAAAGTCATTTCAAAGAAGAATCTGATGAAACAACTTGAAGAGAAATGTGAAAACACGAACATAGCCATAACCAAGTCTATGGTTAAATTTGAAAATTTGAGGCAAAGAGGTTTGCCTAATATTTTGGTCATTAATGATAAACTCATGCCACAGGAGGAATACAATAAGAAAATCAGAGATTATGCAAAAGAGCAGGTGGACAAGACAGAAGGACAAGGTATTCCTACAGGGAAGGTCTTACACAGAATTTTTGAAGACTTGTTTTATCTACAGCATGAGATAAAACATTTATTTGTCATAAAACCAACATTTGCTAGATATACTGAGATAGATGAAAACTTCAGGAAGTTGAAAAAGATACAAATTCCTAATGATGAACCTTGGCAATCACTCAGTGACTTACTGTAAAAATCAAATTGCAAATAAAAGGATAAAACAGTTGGCCGATTTTTTCACAGTCAAAACAGAATTTATTACAACAGTAAGGCAGTTTTACAGGGGTTAAAGAGAATAAGAGATTAAAGAGTATCCGATTTAAAGAGTATCAGAGTGAAAGTTTATAAGATAAAGAAGATAATATTTCAAAATAGATTTGAAATATCTGTGCTAGCAAAGAGGACACCAAGGCAGCCAGCTGCACATAATCCACAAACAATTTTCTATTTTATTTGGATAAATAGGATAGCTTGCTGATTTGTTAAGCATATGTCACTATTTTGTTGTAAAAGATATTTATTTTTCCTTAGATAATTCCTAGAAGCATTCTAGGATATTTTGTAAAATTTTTTGTATATATACTTCATCTTTTGAAGTATTATTGTGGAATAAATTGCTGAATATTTCTATTGTCATTTTTGTTGTACTTGAAGGCTTTTTGTTGCAAATTTCGAGTAGCGGACTGGATCTAATCATCTAGCATCATATTTCAGGATTCATGTGATGAGCCATTGAAGTGAAGTACTTTCTACTTGTCGTTGTTTATCTTCTCATGTTTTCATGCGTCCATTATGTATTCTAAATTTGAATGATAAAATAGGAGTATTATTTCAGGATTTGTTAAAAGCACCATGTCTTTACTGTTTATCATTTTTATGTTTTTTGCTGATTTCTAGAGTAGGGAACCCTTAATTTCTCCCTCTTTCGAATGACCTCTGTCTACTCCTTCCTTATCCAGATCAAAGAATACTTCATTGCTCTTTATCCCGATCAAACCGCTTCACTGAATTAGCCTTCCAAGATCTTCAAAGACTTATCTATCTTGCCCTGAAAACATTTGACATTTTGACCTCGATCCTAGTTCTGTTTGCTTGACTTTTGACTCCTTAGCCCAATGGAAAAACAAATTTCCCACTATCCATCTCATTAAGTGATTTTTCCCACCAAACCAAACCAAATCAAAACCAATTTGCACAACCATAACTAGCCTAATATCTTATAATCAAAACAAAGTTAAATATTAAAGAGAGAGCCCTCTCTGAACCCTAGGAAGGCTAGATCTTAGAGTTTAAAAGTTGGTCTGTGGTTACCTCTAATTTTCTTAGACTTTAAATCAAAATCTCAAAACTTAAGAATTATTACATTGATAACATACTGGCGAATCCACTAGGGAATTAACCAGTCCCCAGTCTTAAAATAAGTCTTAAGGAAATGTTTTTCATTATTTTTTTTCCTTTAAGATTGTTTTATAAGTTGTGAGTATCATTTTATAAAAAATAGTAATTCTGGCTTCTAGAAAAATTTACTATACCAGGTCTAACCCTGATCCTAAACTTGCTGTTATAGTAGACAATCCGGACAGAATTGGAAAAAAGAATAAACCACTAGACGATGTAGGTGTAAAAGTTTCCTTAGATAGAGCCAATTCATTACCAAAAGAGTTAGTGAGTTTACACGACATAGAGTTTGACCTGAACTTTGAACATTCTTTGTTTAGAAGCAAATCAGAAACAAACATAAAAAGTGTTGTTATAGACCCTGTTTTTATTTCATTTCTTGAAAGAAAATAGAAAAATATTTCGGCATATTCTGAATCAAAGAAATTCAAAGCTCATGATAAAATTGAAGAGATAAATGCTATTATTCTTAAGGAAATAAATGAAGCTATTGAATTAGCTGAATTATTAGCTTACACATCTAAGCCTTTTATTTCTCACTTAGATACCACTACATCATCTATAATTTCCACTACATTCCAACCTATAGATCCATTTATCCCTAGACAACCGTTACAACCTAGAATACTATTTCCTATTCTCCCATATCAGCTTCATCCATTAGTTTATCTTCTACAAATTTAAACTCATCATTCTCATTTCCAAGTAGTTCTTCATATATTCCAGTTTCATTTTCTAGCACCCCAAATTTATATTTCAGTTCATCTACCACTTTTTCTAGTTCACCATCTTATATTCCAGTTTCATCAGTCACTTCATTAACTGCATCAGTTAGTACTACCAGTTCAGCCCCAAACACTTCCAATCTACCTCCTAGTCAAGCTAAAATTCAAGCTATGGCTGTTAGGTATGCTCCCCTAGTTCTTCTAGGAAAATTACATGACATGCCTCAGGATTACCAAAGAAAGATACCCAAATTTGATGCTACTACTCAATACATTGCGTAGTAGCACATTAATAAAATGATAGGTTACTTTGAGCTTCATGAAATAGACGATTCTGATGTACAAATGAGACTCTTTGCACAAACATTAACAGGGGAAGTTAAGAAATGGTTTAAAGGACTTAATGTTGGTAGTATAACTGATTTAACAGCCTTTCATAGAGTATTTTTGAATAAATGGGAAAAGAAGAAAAATCCACTCCAAATACTATCTGAATTTGATGTTATGAAAATATCTCCTAATGAATCAATCCAAGACTACTGCACAAGATATAACAGTGTTTACAACTCAATTCCAACTAATATTAAACCCACTCCCGATTCTGTCCTACTCAAATTCCCTGATGGATTTGACACAAACATGGCTTATAGATGAGGGAGAGAAATGCTAAAACACTAGAAAGAATGCAAATAGATGTTGTTAGTGTAGAAGTAAACATTTTGGCTAGAAAACATAGATTAAGGAATGAGAGGAGAGTGACCATAAAAGAATAAACATCTAGTTCAGATGGAAAAATAGATTAGTTAGCTAAGACTTTAGAGATAATGATGGATAGATTAGACAATATAGAAAGGATACCTCAATGGGGTAATCAACAACAAATCAGGAATCCCAACTTCAGGAAAAATAAAAACTCAGGAAAATCAAAAGAATCAACCACTAATCAGACAATAAGACCCCCATTTCAGGAGAACTATGTTGAAAGTTCTCAAAACAATGTTGATGATGAAGACACCATAAATCTAATGGGTATAGATGATGATAACACTATCTTTCTCACTCAGGAAGACCAAGAGTTATTTGAAATGCAACAACTTCAATTAGATTCAGGTGAATCATTTGACTACAAACAAGCTTATGATTTTTCTATAAACGAAGTACATAAGCAATATAACCTTAGGAGTAAGAAAAACACTAAAACTTCTACCAATAAATAAGCACAAACTGAAAATAAGCAAACAGTAGAAGCGTCAACAACAAAAGTTCTGCAAATTCTCCCTAGGGAAAATAAGCAAAACTATAATTCATCCCACAAAGTTTGCAACCCCAAAATCTCACCAAGTCCCAAGATTGTTGATATAACAGATGAAGTTGATCAAACAACAAAAGATTCACAAAAATCTGATGTTGTTAAAACAACTAATTCTGCTAAAACAACAAACTTGGAGTCTAAAACATCCACTGTTGATCCAAAATCAGCAGATCCAAAAGCTGCCACTGCAAAAATAGCTTCTGATAATTCAAAATCTAAACAAACATCTAATACTTCTCAAACCATTCCTAAAAAGAAAACTAGGAGCAGTAAGACACAAGAAACTCAAACAAAAAATGAAAACATAAATGTAGAAAAACAAGATAAACTCACTCAAACTACAGTTACCAAGGAAGATTTAATTCAAATAAGTAAATCACAACCTTCATTCAATATACAAACTGAAATTGCAAAGTTAAAAATATCAATTCCTTTAACAGAATTTGTAAAACATGATTTGCATAAAAAAACTATCACAGAAACATTAAACATGAATGATGGAGAAGACTCTGTAAAATTAAATGATGATCAACTAGAGTTGATTTTTGGCCCTGATATGAATGGGAAGCATCAAGATGGAGCAATTCCTCCATTTTACATCAGTTTAACTATTCATGACCAAATTGTACACAATGCAATGTTAGATTCATGAGCTTCACAAAATCTAATGCCCAAATCAATAATGGAAACCCTAAACTTAGACATTACAAGGCGTTACAAAGATTTATTTTCATTTGATTCAAGAAAAGTAAAATGCCTAGGTTTCATTAAAGATTTGTGTGTTACATTAGTTCAATATCCTGGTAAGAGTATACTAATGGACATTGTAGTAGTTGATATCCCTCCCAAATATGGAATTTTACTATCTCGATCATGGGGCACAAAATTACAGGGATCTCTACAATTGGACATGTCATATGCTACTATATCAGTTTTTGGTCAACCAAATAAACTTTATAGGGAAATATTGATGAAATATATGGTAAGTAGTGCAGCAAGAACAATAAATTACCCAATTTGTGCTACACCTATTGATCTATATTCATTCATCTTATGTAACTATGTAACTGATAATGAAATCAAAACTGAACTAAAGGACTAAAAGAAAACAAAAAAACGATATTATCTTCATGAATCTTTATGCCATTTTAGATTTTGATGGCTCAACAAACAAACTAGGAGCAGGAGTAGGAGTTTGGATAAATAATATTGAAAAGAATCATGCAGAAGGCCATGCTTTCAGACTAAATTTTAAATGTACCAAAAATATGGTTGAGTATGAAGCCCTCATTTTGGGACTCCAGATTATCAAAAAATTAGGAGGCAAAATAATAGAAACAATGGGAGATTCAGAGTTGATTGTAAAATAAATTAATGGTGAATATTCTGTTTACAATCCTAGACTAGGCCGATATAGAGAGACTGTATTAGATTTGATTGATGATTTGTTGGAATGTAATTTCCCTGTAATACCAATAAAGAAAAATTTTCAAGCACATTCTTTAGCAACTTTTGCTAGTACTTGTAATTTACCCTTTTAGCCCAATCATAAATATACTGCAGAAGTAAAACATAGACCAATAATTCTAGATAACCTCAAATATTGGCAGATTTTCTCACAAGGCCAACAGATTTACCATTTTATGAATAATGAAGGTGAATTTCAGAACTATAAAATAGATACTGGTTATACATTAGATCAGGATTTAGATAGTGAAATTGATTTGAATAATATAGATATAAATAAAGTAAAGTTTTCTAGAAAAACTAAGTTTAGTAAATCAGATATAGATAACTTAGAGAGAATAGAAATTGATGAGATAATTGATGATGAATCTAATATATTAAATCTCAAAGATAATTTCTTACCAAAAGGTTTAACTCCTTTAGAAGATTTATTTGACTCAAATGATGTTGCTAGAAAACCCAAAAATGGAGCCACTTAGATATGATATTGAGGAATCTAACATAGGCACAGAGTTAAAACCCAAGATGATCAAACTTTCCAAAGCCTTACCTCAACAAGAAAAGGAAAAATATATTGCTCTTTTCAAGGAATTTCAAGATGTTTTTGCTTGGAGTTATGAGGACCTAAAATCCTATGACACCAATATAATTCAGCATAAAATCCCTATAAAATAAGATCAAAATCCTTTTAAACAAAAGTTAAGGAGGATCAACTCTGTTTTGATGCCCTTGATTGAAAAAAAGGTAAAAATAATGTATGATGCACAGATAATTGCACCAATCAGATATTCTGATTGAGTTTCTAATTTAGTTCCAACCAGAAAAAAGACATGAGAGATTATATTATGTGTTGATTTTAGGAATCTAAAAAAAGTATCCTTAAAAGATAATTATCTTTTACCAAAAATGGATCACATTTTACAAAGGGTAGTTGGTTCTTCTAGGATTTCAATTTTAGATGGATTTTCAAGATACAACCAAATTTTAGTCCAACCAGAGGATCAAGCCAAAACAACTTTTACTACTCCTTGGGGCACGTTTATGTATGTAAAAATGCCTTTTGGTTTAATGAATGAAGGGGCTACTTTTTAAAGAGCTATGGATATAGCCTTTGCAAAGGAAATTCATGAAATATTAGTGATTTACTTAGATGACATAACTGTATTTTCTAAGACTGATTATGAACACTTGGATAATCTTAGACAAGTCTTTATTAAATGTAGAAAGTTTGGCATCTCTTTAAACCCTAAGAAAACCTTATTTGGATTAGAATAAGGCAAGTTAGTAGGACACATAATATCTAAGGAAGGAATTAGAATAGACCCTGCCAGAATAGAAGCAATTCTTAACATTAGTCCTCCAAGAAACATAAAAGAGTTACAAGCTTTTCTAGGAAAAATTAATTTTTTAAGAAGATTCATTTCCAATTTAGCTAAAATAATTAGAGAACTAAACAATATGCTTAAAAAATATCCAGTTCTCAAATGGAATATTGAGGCCAAACAATCATTTGAATCCATTAAACAGGCCTTAACCAAAACGCCAGTCCTTATAAGTCCTGACTTTAAAAAGGATTTCATCATTTTTTCATTTGCTTCAGAGCACACCATTGCTGCAGTTTTACTGCAAAAAAATGACCAGGGTTATGAGCAGCCCATAGCTTTCTTTAGAAAAACACTTAGAGATGCCACTTTGAAATACAATATCATGGATAAACAGGCCCTAGCTTTGGTAACGGCCATCAAAGATTCCAGAGTGTACATTCTCTATTCTCACATCATTGTCTATGTCCCAAATGAAGTAGTAAAAGACATTCTAACTCAGGATGGTCCTGATGGTAGAAGAGATAAGTGGATTGCCACAATTTTAGAATATGACATAGAGATAAAACCCACTAAATTGGTAAAAGGTCAAGGTTTAGCCAAACTTATGGGTGAATCAAATTTTCATGCCTTAGACATAAATTTTATTTCCCAAGTAGATGATCAGGAAGAGATGGCAACTCCAGAGATCAGTGAAGCCTTTTCAGACTCAACATGGCATGCAAATATCATATTTGTATTACTAAACTTACAACCTCCTCCTGGATTGTCAAGAAAAAAAGATAGATTCTTAAAGCTAAAGGCAGTAAGATTTTGTATATTAAACAATGTACCTTTTTGGAAAGATCATAGTGGGATTTTGTTAAATTGTTTGTTAAAAGAAGAAGCTGACAAAGTATTACAAGAATTTCATGCAGGTGATTGTGGAGGACATCTCTACTAGAAGACTACTGCAGACAAAATCATGAGAGCTGGTTCTTACTGGTCTACTTGTTTGCAGATGTTAAAAGGTATGTGACCTCCTGTCACAAGTGTCAAATATTTGAGGGTAAGAAAAAGCTGTCACCCCTGCCCTTAAAGCCCATTTCAACTGAAATTCCATTTCAACAATGGGGTCTTGAATTCATTGGAGAAATTCACCCCCCATCATCAGCCCAACATAAATGGATTCTAACAGCCACTAACTATTTTACCAAGTGGATTGAAGCCATACCCTCTAGGCAAGCCACATACACTATCATTATCTCCCTTTTAGAAAGCAACATACTTTCAAGATTTGGATGTCCTCAAAAGATAATTACTGAAAATGCAGTTGCATTCAGATCTAAAAAGATGATTGAGTTTTTCCATAAATACCATATTACCCCCATTCTACTGCATATTACCCTCAAGTTAATGGCAGAGCTGAATCTTCAAATAAAATCCTTGTAAACATCATCAAAAAGTTACTAGAAGATAACAAAAAGACTTGGAACAAAAAAGTTCGTCAATGCCTTATGGGTAGATATACTTACAACCAAAAAATCTATTAGTACATCTCTTTACCAGCTAGTCTATGGAATGTATTATGTTTTTCCATCTTCCTTAGGAGTACCAGTAATGAAGATTATCCAAGAATTACAAGTTGAGCCAAATGACATTCAAAGAAGGATAAATCAAAACATTCACTTGCAACAAACAAAAGAAGAGGTTTACATTAAGTCTCAAGTTATCCAGGATAAGATAAATAATTTTTTTGACAAAAAGAGTAAAGAAGATGATTTCTACATTAGATAAAAAGTGTTAAAATGGGATTCAAGAAGAGAAGAGAAAGGTAAACATGGAAAATTTGATTTTCTATGGAAAGGACCTTATGTTGTTTATGGTTATAGAGGTAATAATGCTTTTTATTTAAAATAAATGGATGGATCATATATGATAGATGGAATAGTAACTGGCAGAATGTTGAAGTACTACTACTCCTCGAAGATAAAAAATAGTTAGTTTCATTTACTTTGACCATTGTACATATACATTGAAGATTTTAGATTGGATTGGATGTTTTCTTAAAAAATTTGAAGCCCGGAGAGAAGGCCCTAAGCTTTGAGAGGTAAAATATCATAAGTATGAATAATTGTAGAGATCATAAGACACTTACAAGGTCATCACAATCAAAATTCAAAGGCTACTAGTCTTAAAGTTCTTGAAATTTCACCAAGAAATGCCACCCCCATGTGGAGCCACTGTTAGGGTCTTATAATAATAGGGTTCATAATTTTTGAATTGACTCTGATAGTCTTGTAAATATGTACATACCTTGGTTCCTGCAAGTTGTTTTCCCATATTTGAAAATAATAATAAAAAAATGAAAAGAGGGTAAAAGTCCTAAAAGAAAGATCAAAGGACTTGGAAAAGAATAGACCCTGAAAGAAAAAAGAGATAAAAATAAGACATGAAAGTGAGCAAGTCAAAATGCCACTACTATTTACTTTTACTGCAAGAATAATGATTATGTGCAGATTGTTCATTGCCATAATCCATGATCAGTTAAATAATTTAATCTTAACTTTTCATGCTTTGAATTTCATGTTTTAGATAGAGAATAAGGATATGTCAAACGGTTTAAACTTGACAAATCAGTAGATAGTTAGAGAATAAATGAGGAACTCAATAGTTTAATCTGAGCCCTCGGATAAAATAAGGTTAGACTTAGATAGATTTATGCTTTGAAAGAAAAAATGGATTTAGGGTTGCAAGCTTAAATGCACCCATGCAAATGAAGTAAAAAAATGTTAGAATAATGATGGGTAGGTAGAAAGCAGTTGTGCAAGACATGTAATAAAACATCATCGGGAAAAAAATTGCTAATTTCCCCTCCCCCACAATGATCCAGTATTCTAAATCTTCAATTAAAGATGCTCAGAGCATTTCTTTGACTTCTGTTGGGACCGAACCCAAGGCTTGATAACTGATTAGTTAAAAATATTGGATTCCCTACATAAAACCCATTTCATCAGCATATTCACCCCTTTTCCAAAAATACAAACCATTTTCCTAAGTAAAATACATCTTTTTTCTTAGAAAGTAAAATCCCCCTTAATTAATTTCATTTTCATTCAAAAAACACTCAAAAAACCCACAAAATATATTTTATTCTAAGTTTATGTGTAAAAAATCAAAATGGGACAAATTATGCTAAATTGCCTATTTACACTACACTTAGTTTAAATTCCATGTATTTTAATTCATTTCATTCATTATACTTCCATTTCATATTAATTTCTAACCTAAAGTATTAAATCCCTTATAAAACAACCCTTCCTGTATATTATTAATTTCTTTATATATAAATATCCCCAAAGCCCACTATTTAAAGTTTAACCTATGGTTTATTTATCACACATGCTAAATAAAAACCCCTCCCTTTTTCGCCATAGGTTTAAACATATCCTATAAAATAAATCCCACTCCCTATGGTCACACCATTGGATATAAAATGCTTGTTAATGTTTTATGTGCCACGTTATAACATCTCCCCGCTAATCAAATAATACAATGTTTTACATTATAAATATATATTTATAACTTTAAAACTATCTCGCTATACCAATAAAACAAAACATTAGTTTTTGAATTTTAAAACTATGTTTTAAATACATTTCATTAAAACCTGCTGCATAATAAAGCCCACAGCCCACCATCTACTACCAAGCAACTTTCCAATTAAATCTCAGCTGTTCGCATTAGCCCTCCTAGATCCGACGACCATAAAAGCATATCACAATTTAAAATGCGTGAATAAAAAATATTTCAAACTACGCGAAATAGGTTGTTTTTCTCCTTTCTCCCTCCTCCACGTGGAAAAATTCTATTGGATCGCATTCGATCCAACCAAAACCATATACCGCCCATTTCCCGTGCGATAACCACCTATGGTTTTTGCATTTGAAAACCAAAACTACCTTATGTCTTCGACGTGACCGCCATTAAAGGCAGGCTCTTTAAACCTAAAATGTCAAATAAACCTCCATATTGCGTCATTAAACCATTTTCTTGTGTTATTTTCCTGTATTCATCCTCCCGACTTAGAAGACGAAGACCTGTGCATTGTTTTATACCCAGAAAAGCAGAAAAAGCCTCGTATTTGTTGTAAAGACTGCAGAAAGCTTCCAGATTGTTGCCAAAGACCTTCAAAGATACTAGAAACTTGTTCCAACACCTAAGAACCATTTTTAAAGACCAATACCTGCACAAAATAGGTATTTTCCGATAAAACAAACCTGTTATCATTTGAAAAGAATTTTCTGAAGGAATTAAGCCTGGGAATAGCCTAATTACCCAAAGAAAACTTGTAGATGTCCAAAAAGAGCGAATTCCCTGTCAAAATTTGATAAAACCCTTGTTTCAATACTGCATACATTTTTAAAGGAAAAATTGAATTTACTTATCATTTGCAGACCTTATAATACTCCTAAATTGCCTAGAAATCCTTTGCAAGTAACCCCAACCCTTCTGCGCCCAAATTTGAATCAATTTTAGCCTAATATTCACTGAAAGAAGTATAAGAAACCCTTGTTTCTTATTTCATAAACCTGTGAGAGTTTGAAGAATAGTTGAAAGCCAAAATTGAAGGTTGAAAACCAAGTTGTGCCTACTTTTATCCAAATAAGCTCTGTAAAAGTCAAGAAACACTTCTGTAAACCATTTAACCTTACAAAAGAATCGAGAAAGCCTGAAAAACATAGTTTCAGTTATCTAGAAAGCCCAAAAAATAGAGTTACAGAAGAATCCAGAAAGCCCAAAAAATAGAGTTTTAGTTATCCAGAAAGCCTAAAAAATGTCAAAATCCAATCCAATTATGTCTTCCAAGACTTTAATCATTGTAAATCCTCTACAACCTCCTGTTATAGACATTGAACACACACCTTTAGCAGATGTGGACTATAAAATAGCAGATCTAGTTGTTGAATTTAATTTGTTAGACCTCCACTGCTGGAGTTATGAAAAGTCCTTAGATCAGGCTGAACAAGTCCAAATTTGGGAATCAAACCTACCCAAATATGTTGTTCCAAACACTCATCAATGCCCAGAGGTTATTAGGTTGTGTTAGAGCTATTATTCACCTAAACATAGAGAAATTATGAATGAAAAAAAAGAGGTATTGTTTACAATTACTGCTGAGTCCATAAACCAGATGCTACAACTCAAAACTGAGCCCAAAGCAGTTCCTTTTTCAATAGAAGCACTTACAAAGTTGTACATTGGTCTTGATTTTCCCAAAAGGTTTCAAATTTTTCAAGTGTTCATGCCTTTACATGTTGAAATTCCACAAATCAACCCTCCATATTCTACTTCAAAATTTCCAGAAGGGTCTAGGCATTTCATTTTCATGTTGTCATTTATCCTAGGATACTTTACATATGAGCATATTGATGAATCAATCCTGGGTTTCCTATATACTTTTACACGAGGACAACCTCCCTCTGTAATTTTCAATTATGCTGAGTATATAGCTGATAATATCTATGATCAGCTTGTCAAATTTCCAATTGAAGGAGTATTTAGAAATACATCCTTTCTCTTCCATATGTTATTGTATTTTCAAGCAGACAAGTTTCCAATAACCCTCCAGAAGCTTGATATAGAAGAAAAACCACTATTAGTCATCTTTTGGACTTATTTGATCAGAAAAGAGTCCATAGAGTTCACTTTTGCAGAGTTTACAAATAACTTTATTCACCCATTGATAAATATGTTGACCAATACAGAAAAACCAAGAATCAGTGATGAAATGAAAAAGTTATGAAACTATCAGAGCACACTAGAACTGGAGATTGGTACTTATATAAAAATATACAGAAATCAGAGTTTTTGGGTCCAATCTATTACCCTATAAACTTCCTAAATATGTGCCAATGAGAATTTTTTCCTTGGAGTATATCAGGAAAATCTTAAATTCTGATTCTATCAACTTCCTAGCTACCAAAAAGAAGACCCAATTTAAGTTGAAGAATCAGGGGGGACCATTTATTTGTAATCACAAAGATGCAGAACAAGAAGCAACGAAATAATTTCTTGAGTACATATTTGAAGAGAGCTTCTCATGGATCTATGATCCACAAGGAATATTAAGAAAAATGAGGGTTAAGTGTAAAATAACACCTTATATACTTGATAAAGAACCAGAGATTGAACAATATGACAATTAAACTGAGTGGCTAGAAAACACTTTACTAGATGCAGTTAAACAAGGTGATACTAGTCACACCTTTCAAACTAAAAATCAAGGAGAGAAAGCTACTAAAAGACTCAGAGAAGAAGGAACATACACTGCTGAGACAACAACTGAGACAAGGTTTAAAATTAGATACAATAAAAAGCGTAAAGTCAATTCATTTGATAAAGGAAAAGTGACTATAGAAGTAGAGGACACAGATGTTCCAATGACAAATACAGATGCTGCTATAGTCAATACAAATGAGCCAACAACAGATATGTTAAATGAAGTAAATCCTGATAATTCAAACACTCAGGTCATAGAGAAACAATAGAATTTGGAGGTATCTTCCTCATAGATAGCAGAAGAAAAAAATATTGATATAAGAGAAAAATATAAGCAGATTAAGACAAAGAATGAAGAAATCAAGAATGAGATATATTCTCATTATTTGAAGAAAACACCAGGCATTCGGAACATAATTTTATTAGCTTTTGACTATTCAAATAAAAATTTGATTATGTCAGTACTTCAACGAACAGTTAAGACTCCCAAGGCAGTTGCAGACTACAAGAAAGTTGATCTTGAAGTGCCCACAGAAAGTATTCTTGCACTAGATAATATTGAATTTCATAGGCAAATTTCAAAGATGTTATATTCTACCATAACTACCAAGGCTATGAATATCCACAAGCTTCAAAATAAAATCATAAACATGAGGGATCAAATGAAGGTTGAAAAAGCTTCCTCATATGCTAAAGATCTTAGGATTAAGTCTTTAGAAGAGTTGGTTATCCAGGTAGGATATGATCCTGCAAATGTCAAAGCTGCAGAAGAGTTAGTAAAGAAAAAGAATGCTGACATTGTAGCATTAAGGAAACAACTCAAGCTTCCACCAACTGAACATCCACAGGCCAGAGAAATAGTACAAGTACAAAATTAGAAAGATGACATGATGAACTTGATTTTTTAATTAACAAGACAAATAAAAGAGATGGAAATCCAAATGGACAAGCTTGTCCATGAAAGAGAAACTACAAAAACAAAAGAAACTCCTACAATAATTCCCATGGTTACTACTCCTGTGTCTTCAACTCTGGAAGAAGAGTTGGCACCAAAATTACCACTAGCTACTGTAGTGCCAGTGACATCATCCACAACTTAAGCCACAGAATCCTCTACTACAACAGCTCAACATTCTGATGAGGCTAGTAAACTAGTTAAATCCATGGAGGAAATGTCACTTCAAAAAAATGAGATTAACATATTGAAGAAAGTGATTGACAATATTGAAAACACCAAGAAACTAGCCCAAATCAATGCTAAAAGTCATGAACAAAGGGCTAACAGGTTAAATACTGAGTTGAAAAGCCTACAAAAGGAGTTAACCTTAAAAGAGCCAATTTCTTATGTGAAGAATCAGTTATGGAGTAAAATCATTGAAGCCATCAATGATGTTTGGCCGTCAATCCAGGTAATATATGAGCAAAGGGATTTACTGAAGGCAGCACAAGTAGAGATTTAAAAAATAAAATATTAGCTAGATGACAGACCTGAGCAAGCCATAGAATTGATCAAATTCCTCAATAGTAAAAACAAGCAGAAGTTAGAAGAAATAGAAATCACTGATAGGATAGAGAAAATCCTTGAAATAAGGAAAGTCATTTCAAAGAAGAATCTGATGAAAAAGCTTGAAGAGAAATGTGAAAACATGAACATAGCCATAACCAAGTTTATGGTTAAATTTGAAAATTTGAGGCAAAGAGGTTTGCCTAATATTTTGGTCATGAATGATAAACTCATGCCACATGAGGACTACAATAAGAAAATAAAAGATCATTCAAAAGAGCAGGTGGACAAGACATAAGGAGAAGTTATTCCTACATGGAAGGTCTTACACAGAAGTTTTGAAGACTTGTTTTATCTGCAGCATGAGATAAAACATTTATTTTTCATAAAACCAACATTTTCTAGATATACTGAGGCAGATGAAAACTTCAGGAAGCTGAAAAAGATACAAATTCCTAACGATGAAGCTTGGAAATCACTCACTGACTTACTGTAAAAATAAAATTGCAAATAAAAGGATAAAACAATTGGCTGATTTTTTCAAAGTCAAAACAGAATTTATTACAGCAGTAAGGAAATTTTACAGAGGTTAAAGAGAATCATAGATTAAAGAGTATCTGAGTTAAAGAGTATCAGAGTGAAAGAGTGTAAGATAAAGAAGATAATATTTCAAAACATATTTGAAATATATGTGCCAGCAAAGAGGACACTAAGGCAGTGAACTGCACATAATCCACAAACAATTTTCTATTTTATTTAGATAAATAGGACAACTTGCTGATTTTTTAAGCTGCTGTCACTATTTTGTTGAAAAAGATATTTATTTTTCCTTAGATAATTCCTAGAAGCATTCTAGGATATTTTGTAAAATTTTTTGTATATATACTTCAACTTTTGAAGTATTATTCTGGAATAAATTGCTGAAGATTTCTATAGTCATTTTTGTTGTACTTGAAGGCTTTTTGTTGCAAAGTTCGACTAGCAGACTAGATCAAATCATCTAGCATCATATTTTAGGATTCATGTGATGAGTCATTGAAGTGAATTACTTTTTACTTTTCATTGTTTATCTTCTCATGTTTTCATGCATCCATTATGTATTCTAATTTTGAATGATAAAACAGAGTATTATTTCAGGATTTTTTAAAAGCACCTTGTCTTTACTGTTTATCATTTTTATGTTTTTTGCTGCTTTCCAGAGTAGGGAGCCCTTAATTTCTCCCTCTTTCGAATGACCTTTGTCTACTCCTTCCTTATCTGGATCAAAGAATCCTTCATTTCTCTTTATCCCAATCAAACCACTTCACCAAATCAGCTTTCCAAGATCTTCAAAGACTTACCTATCTTGCCCTGAAAACATTTGACTTTTTGACCTTAATCTTAGTTCTGTTTGCTTGACTTTTGACTCCTTAGCCCAATGGAAAAATAGATTTCCAACTATCCATCTCATTAAGTGATTTTCCCCACTAAAACAAACCAAATCAAAACCAATTTGCACAATCATAACTAGCCTAATATTTTATAATCAAAACAAAGTTAAATCTTAAAGAGAGAGCCCTCTTTGAACCCTAGGAAGGCTAGATCCTAGAGTTTAAAAGTTGGTATGTGGTTACCTCTATTGTTCTTAGACTTTAAATCAAAATATCACAACTTAAGAATTATTAGAGTGATAACACCTATTAGCCTTCTTAAGAAGCTTATCTAAGCGGAAATTTACCTTTTCAAGCTAAAAATCCTTATCTTGCTCAATTTCTGTTGCAATTAGGTCATCAAAGTATTCTTGACCTAGTGGTGGAGATGGTTCAATTTGCTGCTCTAACTGCCTGTTGAGACCTCTTGTTCTTGGCCTCCTTGGTTTGACCTAATCTTCTTGATCCTCTAACGCATCAACATTCACCAATGACTTACCTTGTCCACTATCCTTATCTAAATATTCTTTGGGCTTGGTAAGCAAAAATTGTTTAACTTGGAGCTGCTTGTTTTCTTGCTAAAGAAAGGTGATCATGAAGTTTTCCTTTGATAACTTGTCCTTTAGCTCTCTAATATTAGCTTCCTTCTCTTGGATGATTTGATCAAATGATTTTACCTCCCATCCATCTCTATTTCTACCATGTGAGTGTCAAAATGCACCTTTTCATCCTCTTGCAATGGTGCTGCATGTTGATGTGCAAATGTCTCTTCAATTGCTGCAGGCTGAGCCCTTTCCACACTGGAAGGAGAAAACATCAGTCTATTTCCTCTAGTATAGGTATTTTCCACCTCAACCCTAGGTGTCCTTATTATATGTTTGATTTTAGAGCCTACTTCTTATTTCCTTGGTGAAGTCAATGGCATAGAATGACTGCTTGATGGAGTTGGGGTAGGAAAAAGTGAAGTTGAATGCATGAAACCATCCCAAGAAAAATTGATCTGTGTGAGTTGATGGAGAACAATTATGTTCACCAAGCCATGATGGAACAAGCTTGCATGATGATCTTTCCCTTTACTATATACATTCTCTGCCATTTTGACCATGCTTCTGTAAATATAGTGAGGTAGGTTAAGAGTCTTAACACCGGTGAAATGCATTAGTAATATCACATGGTACTAATACAACCTTGAGAACCTACTTTTACATGTGAAATATTTCATGATCATCTTCATGAGGGGGGAATACTTGTCAGGAAAGTGTCTGAATGGAAAAATATGTTTTCGAGCGACTTTCTATGTAGGTTTAAAAAACATCTTGTAGTTTTCTATGTCTAGGTCTCTTCTTTTGAACCAAATATATCCATGATTTTGGGTCCCTGTAGCTATAGAAATTGCCTCTACTGAAAGAGTGAACATAACCCCTGCAATGGTCACTTTATCCATCCTCAGACTGGTGGTAAAGAGACTTGTAACTTTATCATTAGAACCAAGTTCTTCAATCTTTTGGCAAAAGGAAAGGCAACCTGCATCTTGAAATGATTTATTGAGAAATTGTGTAGCCATCATATTTTGTGCTATAGTGGGTTCATATATGATGATTTTACCTCTCTCATGCCTCCTTTACTCTGTAGTCTTTGAATCCATAGCAAAATGTAGCTCACTAGGAGGGGAAATTAGGGTTTTAGTGTAGGAAAACATGGGGATTTTGGGAATTTTTAGGAATGGAGGGAGATGAAGGGGTTTTATGGTGTCTAAATTCTTGGGAAATTTAGGGAGGTAGGGATAGATGTTAGGGAGTGTAGGGAGGTGGAATTTTAGGAAATGAGTGAGGGGAAGGGGTGCAAAAGGGAAAAACACACTCCTAGCCTAGGAAGGTGTAGTGTAGGCTAGGGTTTGTAGAGAAGTGATGAAAATGAGGGTAAGAGATGAGGGAAAGTGTTTAGGAAGGTATATGGAAGGTGGGGAAGGGTAAGTGAGCATGAATTTGAGGGCTTTTCTCAGCAAAATGGACCAAAGATACTTTCTTGAACAAAAAGACATCAGACCCTAATAGAGGGAATTTCTGAGCCTCCAGGCATGAAATGAAATGAAAGAGGGATGTATGGTGACCCACTTACTTGCTTGGATGTTCTGGAACCTACCCTTGATGAAGAAAAAAATATAGATGAGAAATTTCCCTTCCCAAAGAAAAACACAACAAACTAGGAAAAGCGCAACACAACCAATGAAATGTGCAGCGCAACAAAATAATTCTCCTTTCCAAGGCAAGAAACCAATCTTTAGAGGGTGGTAAGCACTTTGGTGACTAAATGGTGTCTCATTAGGGTGAAATGAGAAAATGACATGCTTGGTTGGTATTTTTAAAGGCTGGAAATCTAATTTTCTCCTTGGTGGTGATGTGGCCCCACCTTGCGTTTTCACCAATTGATTTGATGGCTTGTGTACTGCAATTTAGAGACCTTATTACATATATTTAAATATTTATGAAGATAAAAATGAGCTTTTAGAAAAAATTATCAGTCACTTTCCCCTATCACTATTCCTTTAATGTTGAATTTGATGATGACATGACCTATTTTCATGATTTTGACAATATGACCTAATAATGAAACTAAATGGAATGATAACCTAAACAATGACCATAATGACCAAGACACTCGTTTAAAGAACCATGACCTGACCATGATGATGTTTATTGATCATGAAGATGAAAGGAGTAGTACCTAGCTAGGTGGACTAACCAATGATCAAATTTTTATTTGAAAACCTATTGAAACTATAAAAACTTTCCCTAGGATTTTATCAACCATAGAGCATAATTTGATCATTGTTGGTTGAAAAGATTGAAAAAAATAACATTGGCTCCAGCTGGGGATGGAGGCTCCTTAGGATGTGTTAAGAGTACCATAGGCCAAGTAGCCTTATCCATTGGGCATGGATTAAAAAATAAAAGCAGGACTCGAAACTGAAATGACTCAACAAACTGAAAAGAATCGACAAACTGAAATGACTTACAAAATATTTTAAACAAAAACTGATCAAAGAAGCCTTATGGCCTTCACCTCAAGCTTTATGCTTCGATGACAACTCCCTCATAGTTGGCAGAAAAATAAACTGGTATGTACAATGCCAATGAGAATATTCTGAAAAATCAAGTGAGGTAGTGCTTGAGAAGCCTACCATTGACTGGTCCTCCAGAAAAATCTTGTCCATCAAGTTTCTCCAAAATGAAGGAATTCTTCCCTCTGAGAGCTAAAATTCTGTATGGTCCTTTCCATAAATTTTAAAACTTGTTGTTCTTTCCTTTTTCCTCATTCCAGGCATTCCATCAGAGAACTATATCTCCCACACTGAAATCATCTGCCTTTGTTTTTATGTCAAAGATATTTTTTATCTTCTCTTGAAGCTTCATAGTGTCCTGAAATACCTCTTCTCAAGATTGTTGCAAATGAATCATATGATTGATTCTCTGTTGAATATCATTGGGCTCACTATCTGTTTCCTATAAAATTTTCATGACCGGGACAATAAGAGAAGTCAGAAAAATAGTATCCACTCTGTATACCAACTAAAAATTTGACATACCTATGGACTTGTTAGTGCTTACTCTGTCCGCCCACAGAGAATTGATCAACTTCTTATGCCAATTCTTCTTATTTTCTTACAACAACTTCTTGATGATGTTTTACGAATGACTTATTGGAAGATTCAACCAACCCATTACCTTGCAAGTAATATGTTGTTGAGTGCCCGAGCCTTATATGATACTTTTCACAGAAATTGATGATCCTTTTGGATTTAAAAATAGTTGCATTATCTATGATTATTTTCTGCGAACAAGAAAACCATGAAAAAATATTATTCTTAATAAACTGAATGATTACCACATCAGTGGCCTTCCTAATGGGAATATCCTTGATCCATTTTGTGAAATAATTGGTTGTTTTCAAGATCCACTTATGATGAGCTGAAGATTATGGGTGAATCTCACTGATAAATCAAGACCCCACAGCTGAAAAGGTGCTTGAACTGAAATGGGTTGCAAGGGAAGCAATATCAACTTTCTTTTTCCCTGAAAAATATGGCATTCATGGAAACTCATGATAATTTTATAAACATCTAAAAATAAACTCAGCTAGTAAAATCCAACCCTCAATCTTATTTTTTGTGGTCTTCCAAAAGAAATTACTGCCACAATGTCCCTTATAAAAATCATTCATTACCTCCTTTGCCCCGCTTTCAACTAAACGATTCAACGAGACTCCTCCCAGATATTTCCAAAATAAACCATCATTAATGATACAATACTTCAAATATTTTAGCTTTAATGATCTACTCTTACTCTTCGACACTTCCGACGGAGGATTCAAATGTTGAAGTACATAAAAAATGTTGGAATACCAAGGAGATGAAATGAAAATCTGTGATACATGAGGTGTGGAATAAACCACTTCTTCATCATAAACCGTAGTAATGAGATTGATGCCAAGAGCATGCAAATTTGATTCTGCCATAAGCTTCACCAAACCTTGTTCCTTGATCAACTTTTTTGGCTTAATTTCGAGATCATACTCCAACATTGCAGAAATTCACTTTCCTTGCCTAAATTGAGGATCAGGCTGCATCAAAACATATTTGACTGTTGCATTTGGAACATAAGAAAAAATATGTGAGTGAAGTATGTACACCCAGAAATCCTTCAAATCTTTCACAAGTGCTATGGCCTGTTTCTCAATGATGTTGTACCTCAGTGTTGCATCCCTAAAAAATGCAACTGGTTGCTCTATTTTAAGTCCCTTATTCTGCATTAGGACAACAACCAAGGTGTTCTCAGAAGAAAATAAAAATATAATGAAATCCATAGCATAATTGGGGCTGATCAAAATTGGTGCACGGGACAACTTTACCTCATTTTCCTTCTTTAACATATAATTTATCTCCCATAAATTCTCAGTGAAGTTAGGAATGAACCTCCTCAAAAAATTTATCTTACCATTGAAGGTCTAGATTTCCTTCTTGTTTCTCAGAAAATCTAACTGCTGGATTGCTTCAATCCTCGAAGGATCTATGTGGATGCCATCCTTCGATATGATATGCCCAAGTAACTTAGTTTCCTCCATAGCAAGCAAACTCTTCTTTGGATTCAACGAAATACCGAATTTCCTACAGCTCTAGAAAAAAATCCTCAAATAATGCAAGTGATCTTCATCTGTTTCAAAGAAAATTGTCAAATCATCAAGATAAATAACCAAAAATACATCTTTTTCATTTGCAAAAGCGATATCCATCTCTCGTTGAAATGTAGCTCCTGCATTTTTCAGCACAAAAGGTATCTTGGCATACATAAATGTATGCCACGGTGTCGTAAAAGTTGTCTTCTCACGGTCATATGGATGCATCAAAATCTGATTGTACCCTGAGTATCCATCAAATAATGACATTATATGGGCCCCAACTATCCTCTATAAGATGTGGTCCATCTTAGGGAGAGGATAATTTTCCTTCAAGGACACTTTGTTCAAATTTCAGAAATCAATGCACAAACGAATTTCACCTATCTTTTTTCTAACTGGAACCATATTTTACATCTAATTAGAAAAGTGAAGAGGGATAATGATACCAATGTTATACAACATATTTACCTCTTTCTCAATCGATGGCAGCAATCTTGGATTGATCCTCTCGAGCTTTTGGCGGAAAGGCTTCTGATCCGGCTTGATAGGAATCATGTGTTGAATTATTATTTTATCATAAACCATCAAATCTGAATAATCCCATGCAAACATATTTAAAAACTCAACCAAAAGTGTTTTGTATTTACCTTTCATTTCTAAAGTTAAATATTTAGAAAAAATCACCATCTTGGGCTTCTCAACTGTGCCAATGTTGATATCTTCAACTCCCACTTCAGTAGGGACCATTGTTGGTTTCTTTGCGACATCATCTTGATCAAACAACTCCTCCAAAGGTACATCACATCTTGGAATGATTTTTTTTTTTCAGCTGTAACACCTCTAATTCTGTGCCATTAATTCCCTAATCATCAATATGAAAAGTGGCGAACTCTTCCTCCATTTGCAAAAAAATGTTAATTTTCTTACCATATTGAAACACTTTCCAATGCCGAAGGTTATCTGGAACAAGGAGGCAATTCTTAACATTAATTTCATACTTTCTGCTAGGATTTATCGAAATTCTAAACATGCTTGCTGCAGTAGCAAGATAATTGGCAATACAATTATGGTTTCTAGGAATCATAGATAAAGTATATATATATATATTTTTTGGGAATATCTAATATAACATTGTGATATCCTCGCATCCTTGAATTTTTGGCCTGGTATTTCCCTTTTACTTGTTTTATAATCAACTCAGAGTCGCCATAAACTGAAATCTTTTGAGCCCCTAACTTAAGAATCTTTAGCCCGAAAATCAAAGCTTCGTATTCGGCTTCATTATTTGAACAATTGAAAGCAAGTTTATATGAAAAACACTTGACATTAGGATGAATCTTACCCGAATAATTCATTGGGCTATGAATCCAAATTCCTATTCCATCTCCTTATTTTCCCACTACTCCATAAAAATCCATAGTCCAAAGACTCTTTTCGTCATCCAAAAGCTCAAATTTGGATGGTTGATATTTTTTTGTTTGTTTGTTGATACACTGTCTCAACAAGCTCTGTTTCTTTCACATATTCTATTGGATGCTCAAATGATGAAATTGGCTGTAAATCATCCTCTTTCTGTTCTGTCTTTTCTGCATTGAAAACTTCTCCAACACTCCATGAAATTTCTGAAATTTCCTCATTCTTTACTAGCTGACTATCTACATCAACTGGACTATCATCATTAAACAAACTAAAAGACTCTAAATCAGTATGTACAAAGTGTATAGGGTGATTATTATGTTTCTCTTTGTTGGTAATCATATACTTCATCTTTGTTTCCCGGTACAATTTTCTGAGCTGGCTGAACATCGATGTTGCACCAATTTTTGGTCATCTAACCATTTTCATTTAGATGAACCAAATTACACCATGTAAGACCAATTTTACCATAGTAAAATCACTTTCACTATAAGAAATAATTTAATAAGCCATATTTTGTTAAGTTATTTCTCGTTCAAATAGGAAACCCCATGAGGAATAATTAGATAAACCCTTATTGATTTGATCTTCCTCTAGGAATAATTAATTAAACCACTGTTTAAATAATATTCCTGGTCATATTTAACCTAATTAATGAGAAATAATTAGATAAATCATTATTTATCTTATTATTCTCTAGGAATTTAAATTAATTATTCATTATTTAATTAATATTCCTTGTTAAATTTGACTAAATCATTTAGGAATTATAAAATAAATCATTATTTGTTTAATTATTCTTTAACCCCATTCTTGAAATAATAAGTAAATCATTTATTTGTTTATTGTTTCTAAATAAAGGGATTTAAGCAATTTGAATTCCTTTTCCCTCCAACAAAATATAATAAAAGATTCCAAGCAGTTAGATATAGATCTTGCTTAATAATATTTTATTATGCACCATTATCAAGGATAACTCAACATTTTGCTATAAATAGGAGGGTTTTCCATTCATTATTGACCTTTGATCCCTGTATCATGGTCGAACTTTGATACTTTTTCATTGGCATACTTTGATCGCTTTTATTATTTTCTTACTTCTTGAGCTCCCATAGATTTCAACACGTCTTGGGTTTTCTACACCATTGATAGAGAGAAATTGTTGGATCTAAAGCATTGAGGACAACCAAGAACCCATCCCATTGAGGGGGACTAGTAACATCATTCCTTCTTCCATTCCCAGGTGTTAATACATATAAAATTATTTATATATTCTTGTCTTGTCCATTGGATATTTGGAGGAACTCTTATTTCATTTTATTGTTTAACTACTTTTACTACATAGATCTGGGTTTTTGTTGCATTTGTTTCGACTACCTATTTTAGATCTAAGGAAGTTAATCAACCATATTTTTTGTTAGGGTTGTTTGTCCTGTGAAGTTAAAGTGATCTATTTTATTACACCTACGTTAATAGGTCCTTGTGATCATTGTGCCCCCAAGGCATTTATCCCGGAGACTCCTAGGCCTTCATCCCCAGTTTCCATTAGGAAGACTTACTGCACTGCATAATGTCCAAGTTCGCCCTCCGCCGAGTCCCCATACCAACTCTGATCTTGGTTCATTGGGTCCTTCCTCTGATTCCGAACCTGGGTCCCCTCTACCTCATTCCTTCACCATGTCAGGCACTAATGCAGGTGTTGTCCTATAGCTCGTGGTAACCTCGACCCTAATGTTGGAGCTACCTCTAGAGGAATTGCTACCAGAACCATTCAAGCTACTCCCTTGCTACCTTTTATGGCATGTTTAAGCCTTCCTGATTTTAGCCAGTTGATTAATGACCCCATTCACCATGATTTAGGTTGGCCTTCTATGCCAGCTAAGCTTCCTTCAAACATTCCTAGGTTTGAAGGAAACATGGGAGAAGACCCTACCAACCATGTATGATCCTTTCATAGGTGGTGTTCGTCCAATTCTATCACTGATGACTCTATTCGTCTTCAGTTATTCGAACATACGCTTACTAGAGAAGCTGCCAAGTGCTGTGTCGACCAGGTCACTGCCTCTCATTCCACTTTTGCAACTCTTGCGAAAGCCTTTCTGTCCTACTTCCAACTACCTCTTTGTTACGATACTGGTACCGAATTATTGACCGCTTTCTGTCAAACTTCTGCGACTCGCTTTTTCGACCATGTCAAAGAATGGTGAAGAAGGAGGAGCTTATGTCAAGCTCCTACATTCGATGATCGTGTCTATATGGATTGGTTTCTCATAACGCTTTTTCCCTTTATAGGTAAATATGTCGCATCTCACTTTCCTCAGATTGAGAAAGAAGCTCTCCAAGTTGAACTAAAATATGACTTTTTCTATGCTCAGTCTGGTTATGTTTATGCCATTTTATCGGATCTTCCTAGGCCTGGTGGTGCCAATGTAGTAGGGGCATCTCACGCTGCCGACGGTATCATTGGATATCTTTCACATCCGTACATTCATCCTCCCATGGGTTATGGTTTCCCTCAGGTAGGGGGCAGCTCCTATAACACTTTTCTCCATCCTGGCAACATGTATCCAGGACAAAGAATGCCTTATGCCTTTGACCCATTGCTTCAATCAATGCCAAGGCCAACTGTTGCTCAACCTATTTACCCCAATGTTTCTCAACCTCCTTTCTATCCTTATCAATAGCCCAATTCCCCAGCCCCTCCGGCATTATCACCCCAGCCTCCCATGCCTTCTCAACCTCTGCCGCAGAAGCCACCTCCCCCTCAGAGTCAGGTGTATGCACAACAGAGTGTAATTGATCCTCCAAATTCAAAGAAAAAGAGGAAAGGAAACCAAAACCAACCAGCGCAAGGTAATCAAGGGCACCAACCTAACCATCCAAACAGTAATAACCAACAACAGTGCAATCAACCCAAGTAGAACATGCCTCTTCATACGAACAAGCCTTGTTCTTGTTGTGGTGTCCATGGCCATTATACTCTTGATTATCCCCTTTTTCCCCAGATGCGCCAGTTATGGGAAGCACAAGCATCATCTAGAGGATAACAAGCCATTTCTTTACCTCCTCCACATATTGTGCCAGTTCAAACAACTGTTTTCACTGATACTTTCCCTCAGCAAGGATATGTGTTTGCTCAACCCCCTCAATGCCAATCTGCCCCTCAACCTTCACAATCTGGTACCCCTAAATACCAGATTATCATGATAAATTATGAATAGGTCAATATCACTAATGTCAAACTTCAGACTCGGTCATGCCAATATGGCAAGCCACCTGCTTCGTCTATAACCGATTCCCAAGCCAAAGTTTCCACAAACACTATTTCGATACCTAATGCTCCCTTACAGATCTCTCAGCCTCAGGTAGAGGTCATTCCCAATATCCCCAAAGGGTCATTACGCCAAAATGCTACTTCTGCTAAAGCTTCCCAGACTTATAGCATAGTAGATGACTTAGTGCAACCTCGTGCTGCCATGTCAATGCTGTAAGTCCTCTAATCGTACCCTTCAAAATTTAAATCTCTATTATATTCTCTAGGCATTGTGATCCTTCAGATGATCATTTGATCGTATTTGATGTTGAAAAGTCAGAACATCCCCCCTTACCTTCATCCGTCACCTTCCAAATACCAGTCAATATTCGTAATGTGAATGTATCGCGATGTATCATTGACGAGGGTGCATCCACCTGTGTGATGCCCGTCTCTGTTTGGAATAAAATAGGATCACTTGACTTAGCCCTATCCACCATCACTTTGCATGCTTGGGACGGTCATCCTTCTCAGCCCCTTGGCATGTACCACAATTGTCCTGTCACTCTTGCGGGAAAGATTGTCTGTGTTGACATTGAAGTCATTGATGCCCCTTTGTATTAAAACATCCTCTTGGGTCATAGCTACACTTATGCAATGTCTGCTATCACATTTGCAGTCCACCGTAAGATGTGATTTCCACATAATCGAAAGATCATTACCATTGATCATTTGACATATTATGAACCGAAGTCACAAACTTCCCCTGAGTCTATCATATATTCGGTGGCCAATGAACAAACAACCACACCTCTCACTAGTGTTTCACCTAGATTCTATAAATATTACACCTTACTCGTTGCTTTCCCCGATCCCTCCCCCCCACCCCACTCTAGCAGACCCCAGCTCGTCAAATGTTGCATGATGCAATCGTCTCGAAGTAACCTCAAACGACCTGGTTTGAGTAGCCAATAGCCTATGCCTTCGCAACCTACTAGTAATCACTCGAAGCAACCTTTAGAACCTTCTTTTTCTACTGGTTTCTATTATACTCCTTTTCAACCAAGAATGGTTCCCCCTACCCTTAACCACTTGGGAGCCATTCTGCTAGGCCATTACCCCTCTGTTCAGATAACGTTTCTAGCTCCCCCCCTCTGGAGTGTCTTCGGTGCCTATTATGGCTACGCTGAGCCTTCCTAACTTGAATTTGGGAATCCCTATCTAGTACATCGATCCCCTAACCAATACCCCTCATGGTCAGCTCAAACATTATACCGCTTTGACCCTAGTGCAACTGGTCGCCATGACCCTTCCCTTTGCTTTGGTACCTCAGTGACCTCAACAGGAATCTAAATTAGGGGAATTTTGAGGTCTAAAATTGGCTTCCTAAGAAAAATTTACAACCAAAATAAACATTATAAGAACCAATAGGATTTAAGATGATGATTTCAACCATGGGGGATAATTCACCATTTTTTAAGTAAAAGGGTAAAAAGATTAAAAAATAATAAAATAATAAAAGTACTTTTTCAAATTGTATTTTCAACTTAACTCCCAAAATTTTTACTCAAAGTTCAAGTGAGATTACTCATTGGATGCAAAATTTAATTCCCCATCCAAGGAGTACCCATGTTGCATACTTTTGATGGACCTTGCTACATGAAAAATGAGAAATACATGAAAAAACGTAATTGTAATAACGTTTTTCATGTATTTCTCATTTTTCGTGTAGTATCATCCATCGAAAGTATGCAACATGGGTACTCATTGGATGAGGATTTAAATTTTGCATCCAATGAGTGCTCCCGCTCGAAATTTGAGTAAAAACTTTGGGAGATAAGTTGAAAATACGAGTTGAAAAAGTAGTTTTTTCTTTTTTCCGTCCAAAATTTGATGATGTAATAAAATATTATTTTATTATTTCCACTATTATTTTATAATTTCCTTAGCAGGTCCATTTTAAACCTAAAAATTCCCCTAATGAATCCTATTGCGAAAGCATCTGGTGAGGAGGGGATAGCCAAAAAGAAAGAACCTAAGGATAAGGCCGCCCAAAAAACTCCTGCTCCTCCTAAGCCTCCAAAGCGGTCACCTCCATGCGCTTTGTGTGATGTTGTTGGGCATGCTACCCAAATTTTCCTTAACTTCCTCTTCTCAAACCTATGGTCAATGAGACATTTCTTGAATCTGATATCCCGGAGGTCCATGTTACCTTACCTGATTCAGCTAAGAAACTCAAATCATTGCGCACGAATCACCCTTGTGCCTTGTTTGATTTGTATGGCCACTATTCTCACCTATGTCCCCATCTAGACGATTTTTAT
The DNA here is from genome assembly GCA_034641835.2 of Pinus albicaulis. Taxonomy (NCBI): domain Eukaryota; kingdom Viridiplantae; phylum Streptophyta; class Pinopsida; order Pinales; family Pinaceae; genus Pinus; species Pinus albicaulis. Next base: position 461,039,414 of record CM076581.1, read on the forward strand.
GACACCCTAGAGATTGTCCGTCAAATCGAGGCTGAATGTAGTGGATCCTCTACTCCTCTACTCGTGCATTTGGCTCATGCCAAACTAGAGGACATTTATGCTCCTATTGTGATACCTCCCCCCGATGTCGAGATGACGGAACCTTTAGCCACTATCCTCTATAGGTCATCATCCATGAGATCCATGGTGGAAGGCCCCTCTAGGGCATCCCCTTCTATTTCGATTAAACCTCCTTCGGCGATCACCTTGGGCTCGTCGGTAGATGTTTCATCTACTACCCCTTCGTCTACCCTCCGTAGCGATGCATATTTGAATCGTATCCATCATGATGATGCGTCAGGTAGCCCCGTTGTGTCATGTGGTATTTCTTCCACCATTCCCCCTATCTTTCACTTTGATGAAGACATTATGGAATCGATGACCACCCCTGATTTTCCTTGGGATGATATGCACCATCGTGCGTACTTCCTTCCATAGCAGACCCATCACCAACATGATGTGGAGTCCATAGACTTCATCCATAGTGAGCTCAATTGGTTCAATAGCCCCTTGCTTCGAACCCATGCATCCAAACCACATACACCTTGTGGCCATTACATTAACATCCAATGTTTGGGTAAGGGGGCACCCATATTTGAGAGTCTAGGAGAAGCAATGCTCCACAACCCTCCTACTGGATCTGGTAGTGTCGACTCTAGTACCATTATTCTTCCCTATTTAGAAGAACCTATAGAGTATCACATGACTTCAGATCACTCTAGGGATGATCCACTTAATCACTCCTTCATATTGCATCACCAACCCAGTCCCTTAGACATTTTTGTTGACTAACCTCTAGCTAGGGGAATCATTCCCACCTTAGCATACCAGATCACTTCCCTCCATCACATATGCTTAGGGGAAATATCACGTGCTTGGGGGCATGATGGAACCCCTTGCTATCTTCTCACTTCATTAACAAAAGTCTCGGCCTATACCCCACCTATGTAGGTATGGTCGATTATCCTCCCATTCCTGGGATAATTTTCTCTATTGGCCTCTCAAGCGAGGCATATATCGTAGATGCTTGATACCATATCTTCAAATATTCTACTTTATGTGATACCATACTTGCCACTTGGTCCCCATGTTTGACTTGGTGGGTGAGGATGATTATAGACCTTCTCTAGTAATTCATTCTTGTATCCCTTTATTGCCTTGATTCTTCACCAGGAACCATTCTTCCAAGAAGCATTAAGGTCATATTTATACAAGTAAGGCAACCTACCTTAAAGTCGACGGATCTCGATTCCAACATTCCGTTTGTCCACTGCAATTAGCACAAGATTTAGGGCCTTTTCCCCCTCTCCACATTCACCATGGCTACACTTGCAAATAAATCAATTTGGAGGGAAATTGCCCTATTAAAAGAGAAACCCTAATTTTTCTTTCACCAATTGTGACCAAACCATAGCTCTGTTTGATGAACCATTATAACCGTTGGAAATCTCTCACCAAGCTCTAAAATGGTTATCCCTTATTTTTTGGTGATTTGATACTTCACCATGAAGCTATTTTTCCAAGAAGGGTCACTTCGCCGCCTCTCAAAATCGAGTTTCTGCGCTTGCACTACTTTACCTTCATACTTTTCATTGTGTGTATATATTTTCATCGTGATTAATCATATTCTGCTCATGAATTTATGGGCCCCATTGGGCCTAATATGTGTGGCAGCATCATCGAGTCACCCTTGATTAGAGCATTCAAGTTGAGTCACCATCACATTCATGGATTCTGTCCTGATTCCCTTTGCCTCCTGTTATATTATTCCATCCTTTCATGCCTTTTCCCTCTCTCGTGTAGCTTGTTTTGGTCTCCAGTCATACTATCCTCCATCCCCTTCAAAGTCGAGTCAGTTGTTTTCAGGTCATCCATTCTTTTTATTCTCTCACAAGGGAAGTCGTCTTTCCACAACCTAGTATTCCCCCATTCCATCATCATCCCTGGTGTGAGTCCATGATTCTCTCTACTATGATCCCTCGTGCCTTAGTTGAGGACCCTCATTTCCTCACCTATGGTGGACCTCCTTCTGTCAACATCAACACATTCATTCCAGAAGATAGGTCTAGAGGGCGATGTACCTTGGTTACAACTTCCATTATTGTTCGGTACCTCAGATCAGGCAAAGGGACTCCTCATTTCCCTTTGACTTGATTGTTTCTCATCTGCTCCACTTAATCATGATCAAGATCTGTATACTCGATAGTTCGATGATCCAACATATTGTGTCAGCGATTCCCAGGTGTGTGTGAGATGTTTTAAACCTCATGAGGGGGTGGCCCTTCAGGTAGCCCCTCACCACCCCCCCCACATACCCAGATGACCTCATTTTATGTTACAACCTTAGATGCATCTCCACAGGTTTGATGGATTCAGTTCCAGCCGCTTACAGCGCCTACAATATGCATGCATCACTCCAATGATCCATTCATATTTTCAGAGCCCTTTCCTATTTATCAGGGCTTCTTTGGTTATTATTATATCTCATGTACTCAAATATTATTGTATTCAGTCTTGGTTGTTGTCCAAGGCGCAGTATGTATGCGGGATCGATTATATTTTTGTCGGGCCCATTTTATGGCAACATCGCATGTACCATTTATCATGTACTCTTTATCTCAATCCTATTTTACTGGGTGCACCATTATTATTTGTACTTTTTCATCTCGGAGGGCATAGGTATGCCTCCCTCGACTCACTAAGAACAAGTACCCAAACATTAAAGGAGACTTATATCATCTGTAGGTCTCACCCCCCCAGGTTATTGTCCTCTGTCGCTTCATGTCATCTATGTATCTCTCTCTCTCTCTTTAACTCCCCTTCAATGTCTAGTGATTGTGTTCTTACAACGTACTTCGGTCATACGATTAACTCCGAATGCTCCACGTTGGGGGGAAATCTATTACACCAATTTTTGTTTATACAACAATTTGCATTTACATGAACCAAATTACACCAGTAAGACCAATTTTATCATAGTAAAATCACTTTCACTATAAGAAATAATTTAATAAGCCATAGTTTATTAAGTTGTTTCTCGTTCAAATAGGAAACCCCATGAGGAATAATTAAATAAACCCTTATTTATTTGATCTTCCTCTAGTAATAATTAATTAAACCATTTTTTAATAATATTCCTGGTCATATTTAACCCAATTAATGATAAATAATTAGATAAATCGTTATTTATCTTATTAATCTCTAGGAATAATTAATTAATCATTATTTAATTAATATTCCTTGTTAAATTTGACTAAATCATTTAGGAATAATAAAATAAATCATTATTTGTTTAATTATTCCTTAACCCCATTCTTGAAATAATAAATAAATGATTCATTTTTTTATTGTTTCTAAATAAATGGATTTAAGCAATTTGATTTCCTTTTAACTCCAACAAAATATAATAAAATATTACAAGCAGTTAGATCTAGATCTTGGTTAATAATATTTTATTCTGCACCATTATCAAGGATAACTCAATATTTTTTTATAAATAGGAGGGTTTTCCATTCATTATTGAAATTTGATCCTTTTATCATAGTCGGACTTTGATCCTTTGTCATTGTCATACTTTGAACGCTTTTATTATTTTCTTACTTCTTGAGCTCCAATAGAGTTCAACACGTCTTGGGTTTTCTACACCATTGAGAGAGAGAAATTGTTGGATCTAAAGCGTTGAGGACAACCAAGAACCCTTCCCATTGAGGGGGACCGGTAACATCATTCCTTGTTCCCTTCCCATGTGTTAATACATATAAAATTCTTTATATATTCTTGTCTTGTCCATTGGATATTTGGAGGAACTCTTATTTCATTTTACTGTTTAACTACTCTTACTATATAGATTTGGGTTTTCGTTGTATTTGTTTCGACTACCTATTGTAGATCTAAGGAAGTTAAGCAACCACATTTGTTGTTAGGGTTGTTTTTCATGTGCAGCTAAAGTGATCTATTTTCTTACACTTTCATTAAGAATTAATACTAACAACTGGTATAGTAGCATAAGAGAAATCGAGCTACAAAGTACCTTTCAACTTTGCTCCCTATGATCATGAGAGAAACATCTCGTACCTTGGAGAAATATCAGCCACAACCCCATCGATCAAGACATTCTTTTGGGGAATCTGATCAAGATACACTACCAAGTATTCAATGAGACTGAGACACCTCACTCTATCAGAATCAAAGGAATAGAGGTCATGATATGGGTGAGTAATGTCTAATCCCATTTTGTCCATCATGGCTTTTGGCATGAGATTGTGAGATGCTTTAGAATTTAACATTGCATTATGAAGGATGAAATCATGAACTCTAAGACTGAGTTAGAATGGTGTGACTTCACTATCAGGTAATTTTCCATCTACGGATGGGCCAAACAACAACTTAGGGTGATCATCACTGACATTAACCATATCATAAGTTTGGTATACTTTGAACATCTTAGCTACGTGAAACTTTTACTAATCATTCTTTACAAGTTCAGTTAAAGGAATGGAAACTTTCAAATTGGAAATTTCATTCTCTAAACTAAAAAAATTAGGATATTTCTCTACCTCTTTGGAAGCAGCATCCTTCCTTTCAGACTGTTCTTTGGTGGGAATATCCTCCTCTTACTTGAAGTTTGTGTTTCCTTATCTTTCTTTGGATTGGTTATTGATGCCTCATTATTCTTCTTCTGGTTAGTAGGAGTAGGATCCTTGTGTTTTTTATTATTTGTAGAGGTTGGTTTTGGGGCTGAGTATCCTTTGGAGAAGTTGGCCACTTCTAATTTGAAGTGATAGGAATGTTTCTGTTCCTCAAGGTATATTGCCTTTGCATAGAGCTAAGGGAATTTTGGAAACCTCGCTGATAATCTTCCATCTTTGTTGCTATCCTAACATCATTTGAAGGGAAAAAATTAGGATCATCAGATTGATCAACCTCAAGTTCTTGAGTGTGCTCTTCATCTTCAGTTAAGAAATATGATGGCCATCATTATTGAAAATATGATTCTCTTCAAGAATATCACCTTCTTCCTCAACTGCCTGAGCATAGTTTTGCTGAAGTGGTGTTCTAATTTTCTGTTGTGGTTGTTGATCTTGACCTCTCTACTCTCTTTGCTTGATTCTGAGCTGAAGTTGTTGTTGTTGTTGTCGTCCTTGGAAAGTAGGATTTTGGATCTGATTTTATGCTTACCTATCCAATATTGTCATCCTATCCATGATTTTCTCCATAGTTCTAGTCAAAGAGTCCAACTTAACATATTAAGAAGTATATGGCTCCTCCTTAATTGTTACCCTTCTTTATTTCTTCATTTTTTATTTCTTAATCATCAAATTCGCCTCCACACTCACTGCATTTCTCTGCATCTCTTCAAGAGTTGTAGGAATTATTTCCCTTAGTTTATAATCCATGTCAGGATCGAAGGAATCTGGATAGTGTATCAAAGCCAAGCTAGGAGGAGGCTTGATTTCATTTGGAATTTAATTATATATCTTGTTGAAATGAGTAGTGAAATATTGCATGGACTCATTGGGATGTCTTATCAAAGAATTATATTCAGCAAGAATATGAAGCGGATTCTTATTTTATTCCCATTTGGCTAAAAAAAATCATTCAAATGCTGTGGATTTAGAACTGAATTTGGAGTTAGATTACGAAACCATGTCTTCACATCTCCTGAAAAACTTTGGGAAATTACCCTCATCTTTGCATCGTCGTTGTTGATCTCTTCAAGATCAATGAAATCAGTGACCCTCACCATATGTTGCAGGGCTATAACCTCTGTTTTCCCATCAAAAAGAGGGAGCCTTTGACCATACCCTTGAGGTAGAGCAGTGAGATGAGTAGGTAGGATTAAAGGGCCAAATCTAGCCATGAATGTTGTGGAAGGTGGTCTAGGAGTAACAATAAGAGGTGTTGTTTGAGGAGGTGTTTTTGGAGGAAGTGATGAATAAGGTGTGGAAGATCTGAGCAATAGTTGAATGAGATGATGAGTCAAAAAGAAAGATTTCTTGCTGATACTACATATAGGCTTTCTCAGAGGTGTACTGTAAATTATTGGCTAATTTTTGAATATTTTAGAATTGTGACCAAACCTTCCTATTAGTTTATGATGTAGACTCTAAATATGGTGGACTCAATTCAAGTTTTACGGGATCATATACTATTTCTAAATTTGAATTTTCAAATTTAGTTTTGAACAATGAAAGCTCAAACTTGATGTCGAAAGGTAAATTTTATAGGGTGGTCAAATCAGCAGCAAGTGAAATAGATCTTACCAGTGATGGTGAACATGATTCAACTTGTTGGAGATGTGATCTTTGCTTCTTCATAATCCTCTCAGGGTCTTCAACCGGAGATGGTTGATTAGGATCA